>VWZT01001059.1:1628964-1656156 GCA_013397055.1 Pachycephala philippinensis
GAGGAGGCGGAGGAGGCGAAGGAGGAGGCGGGAGTGGGGTTTTTCCCGCTCACTTTTTCCGTGTCTTTTCTGAGGGACGTATGTGGTTTTCCCGCCGCTCCCCGTGCGGGCGGGCCTGCCGTGCCCCCCGCGCTGCTGCGGCCTCGTCCTCCGTCGCCTCTTGGTGTTTCTCTCAGTTGCTTTTCCCGTTCCCGGGCCATTCAGCTTTGTGACATCGTCTGCTTAAACTGAGTCCACCTCAGAAGTGTATGTCACCCCTCTCCCCGCCCAAATTCTCAAAATTTTAAGTCCCAGAAGGTAGCTTGTCTGTGTTACTGCCATGTCCTGAGGGCTTCTACCCCACAGAAAACACCCCTCTTCTTTCTCCTCCTCCTCCTTGTTCTGGAGTTTTATTGGGTTTGCCTCTGCAATGCGGCCTCTTCGCTCATGAGCACTATGCAGATTGAGCCAAACCCTTGCTTTGGGTTCAGAGGTTAAAAGGCCCCATGGCACAGAAACTCTTGTGTACCGTGGACCCTTGAGACATGAGGTGTTTCATGACTTTTCCAGAGCAGTTACCTTCAGGAGCTCCTAGCAGCAATCCCTGAAGATCCTACTCTGACTACTCTTCTTTGAAGAGTGGTGAATATACAGCACAACTGTGGAACAAGACCCAGCTACAGCAAAGCCACCGTTCCTCCTCCTACTTGTGCTCTCCTACTCAGCACAGAGCAGCGCTCAGGCAGCGGCTCATCCGATAGGGATATATTAATTTAATTACCACTTTTTGATAGTGTTGATTAGATATAGCAGAGTATAACCTCTTCAGTAACTGCAGCTTCTCCAAACAGATCCATTTCGTTCTTTCCTCCCTGACCTCTTATTATTTTTATCTTTCTTGACTGTACCTATTCCTTGCCTCCCAGGTGCCTTTAATTGCTGTCTTTAGACTTTTCTTTACCCCTCTGCACTCTTCATTATGTGTTTCTGCTCCTAAGTTTTCTATGTTTGAGTTTTCCATTCAACTCTGTTTACTTTTCCTAGCCTTTCCACTTTTTTCCTCTGACATAACATATGTAAGTTTCTTCTAAAATGTTTGCAATCTCTTTATGTCCACCTTATTTTCCTAATTATTTTTGTGAATCCTATCCTGTGAAGCACAAGGTTGGAGTCTAATGTGGCAAATACCATACTAAGATAGTATTTTAAAAAACTGTTTGACAGATACATAGCTGGCATATTGTTAGCACAGGAAGGTAATTTTGATTCAGATTCAGCTACTGAGGTAATGAAAGTGTAATAACAGAATGGCTTTTGCTGTCTTTATGGTAGTGGTAAGGCCGTTTACACCCGAATAAGGGTGTAAAGATACAAACTGGTAATGAACAAACCAGTCTGTAGGACTGACAGCCTGAGTGCCCACAAGTTCTCTTGGCCTTGCATTTCTTTTCTTGCTGAGGGAAAATCACCCTTCTGCCACTAGCTGTTTTGGGGAGATAACTGCAAAGGATGTGTTACACTCATCTCAATAAAGCGAACAAGGAAGAAATAGTATTTTTCATATAAGACAGCTGGTCTCCTGAGTACCCAGGCTCTTCTTCCAACATGAATTATGTGTGGCAGTTTCATATTGCAAGAAACATTTATCTGTGCTTATTACATACTAAATATAAATGAAGGCATAAAAGGAACACCCTTCAAGTGTTTGAAGACTACATACTATTTTCCCCACCTGCTTTTCAGGAGAAAAATCCCTCAATCTGCTCTTTTTTATGTTTGATTTTAATTGAGTAGCCCTGTTATAAATTCAGAGGTAACCAAAGGAGTCTATTGTTGCCGTCTGAGTGATTGAAGGGTACAGGCTCCAGACAGAGTTTTGCATGTAACCAGCATAGAAAAAGAGCAATATGATACATTCTGCTGATTTTTAACTCCTGTAACCTATATTTCAATTTTGGCCAAAATCAATAGAGTCATGGAGCACTTGGAAACTTGAAGGGTTGATATTATTAAGGTTCATAAAATTGCTGTGGGACGGCTCAGCCGTTGAGATTAACTGGGCCTGCTCCAGCCTGCAGCAGATCAATTACCTTCAGGCTGTTTTCTTTTAATAAAACTCTTCAGGCAATTTATTTCAACAGGTACCACCCACAGAACCTGGTTACAAAGGCACATACTACTAGACAATTCTAAAGGTTTTAAAAGTTACTGTAAGTGTGCAAAAACAGAACATCACATTCTTAAATGTAAAGGTGCCCATATTCAGCAACCATGAATTGCTACAGAAAACCTCCAACACCACTTCAGAAGAGCTGCAGTAGAGCAGTACACCTCTAAAAGTAAAATGACATTTGTTTCAACCTATAAGATACAACTAGTAAGAAATAAAGCTTGGGCTTATATCATCAGGAATTGCATATTTTTTCGAGAAGTGCTATGTTTAATATCCAACATCATGTTTCAGACAGTGTAGCTCATCACTAATCCTGGACATCACAGTGAAAGGAGTAATTCCAATAAATCAGCACATATCTTTCTGTTTATAACAAGAAAGAAATATACTTCTGAAAATAAATTTGATTTTTCTCAACTCTCAAGGGTGCTGAAGGATATTTACAAGTCCATAGGAGAGACATCATCTAATCAGATTGTCCTAACTTCTTTTGTCCAGGGGAAGCAAAATCCTTATGATGTTGCTCCACAGTTTTCTGCTGTCCCAGGACAAGGCACATTCTGGAACATGACATTTCTGTTTCTGCTAGGTCTTCTCTATCTCTTTGCTCACACACTTTCTATGATCACTGGACTGTCTCTTCGTATTTCCAAATCACTCTGACAGATATCAGCAATCTCAGCCGGATAGTGGTTGTGACACACTGTCGATGGAAATAATTCACAGTCCTCAGGAATAAGCCCCAGCTAGTGAAGCACACTGGCCTTGGCAGTTCCTGTATATTCTCTAACAGTTCCTCAGGACACTGGATGGGCACACCTCGTTACCAAACAGTACAGAGCCTGCTTTCCTCCCCGTCACTCATTCTCATCTTCTGTATTGTTTCTTGACACCAGTTCTCTCTTTTTCTCTTGCCTGAAGTGAGGCCTTCACTTTCTAGTTTATTACCAATACCAACCCTGTCTCTCTTCAGTCACCTTCAAGGGGATCTGAATAAGGGCGCCTGTAGAGATTCCCTTTTTTCAGTCTGTAATGATGTTTCTTGTACTGCTCTGCTTTGTTCCAGTGGCACTGCCTCAGAGCACATTCTGCAGATTTTGTGGCAATGCTGCCGTTTCCACCTACCACAGGGCTTTGCTTCTGTGAAGTTTGTGTTGATCCCCCACACTTTCACACGTTCAGCAGCAGACTTAATAATAGCAGGGCTGCATTGTAGCAAGTTAGGGAACTTCAGGCTCCCTTTCCGTGGTTCATTTAATCCAAGGTTAGCACGCAATGAAGGCATGTTCTAGAAAGTATATCTCTTCAGAAAACAATTGTGTGACTGCTGCATGGTTAGATGTACTCAACCTAGCATTAAATGAGCCATTTTGAGTGCTGGCAGCAAGAGAGCTGCAGCAATGTGGCGCTCAGAGCCTCAGGTAACTAACCGGGACATTAGAGCATTTTGAGCTCCACACCATATGGCCATATCTGACTTAACTCATTATTTATACTACTTGAGCTTCAGTCACAGTGGAGACAAATTCCTACTTACAGGAAGATCTTTATGAAAACAGAAATAGTTGGGACCCCTTCTTGTGAAGACCAGGCTGAATATAAGTGCAGAAGGCAAAGGAGTCTCATAAGGCAGAAGTTAAGATGCAGGATTGCCCTTGGAGTTTGTACACAGAGGAATTTGCTAGGAAAAAACAGAAACAGCAGAATGCAGTGGCAAACTATTATAGTGTGTACCTTGTCCTATTTAACAGCTTTGTGGGACCACTTTCTGCAGGATACAAATATTCCCCCTTGAGCTAACCCTTTAAACATACATTACCGGTATTCTGAGGAGGGGAAAGTATGCTCCTGGTACGTTAGTAATCTGATCTCTACCTTCGCATGTCTGCTCATATGTATCTTCTCTCACTCTTAAAGTTGCTCTTGCATTTTAATTTTTATATATATAAAAAACTATGTAGAACTGGATTATCTGTGTCTGTATGGCTAACTGGGTATTCAAGCAAAAACTTGTTCCTACTAGAAAAAAATAAGAGCAATTTACCTAGCTTGCCTATCCTGGCAACAACAACAACAAAAGAAACAAAAAAATCACATATTTTGAATGAGCGGTCCTGAAAGCCCTTCTATCTCTGACACAGAAATTACTTCCTTTGTTTCTATAATGTTGATTATAAGTCTCAAACTTCCTGCTGCAAGAATAACACTGAAGAACATTAGTGACTCAGAAAATCTAATTAGTCTCCACCAGAGTTTTTCTTACTTCTTCACTTTCGGTTTCCTGTACTATATATTCATGCTACCTTAAGTGCTTCCCTGCAGCTCTGAAAAACAGAAATTAGTTTAAAAAAAAGGAACACTAAATACTATGACTATCAGGAAAAAAAAAATTAGGCTACACTGGGAACCTTGTAGGTAATTCTAACGTATTTCCAGTTACCCTTCTTTCCTTGCTGCAGACAGAACGATGAAAGCAGCACAGGCATTCATTTGCCCTATTGAGCAGCTGACTGGGGAGATTTGGCAATGCCCCTTCCTAAGGCATGGAGTGTGATCATCTCTTCCCAACTGAGGCCTGGAATGTTTCTGTAATTCTTCACTGTTCTGAGGACTTTTAACTCCTCTGCATGACATAATCTCCTTACAGATTTCAAAATGAAGATCTCTTGCTGTACATGCCACGTTCTCATTGCGTGGCATTTGGCCACTGTGAGTAGTCATGCTAATTTGGCATAGATGCCATGATTCACAGCCACAGCAACTGCATCTCGTTATGCTTCTATTTGGAGGAGCAAATTACAGAGTAAGTTATCTGAGGACCACAGAACTCAATATTTACAAGCAGAAGTGATGGATCCAGCTTCCCCTAACCTGATTTACTAGCCACGGTGGTTTTACTTAATTTTTTATGGAGTCAGTGTTTATCTGGTGTGTCTCTAAGTAGCAGCTGCCAAAAGATGCATCAGAGAACATGGAGGAAACAGCTTGCAGCGACAAGCAGAAGCTTAAATGACAACAACAGAACAGGACCATATGAACATGGGCTGAGCTACTACTATATTTCATGGCAGATGCTCCCTAAGTGAGATTGAGAATATAGACACCACTTACGGTGGAAATATGGGAAGGCCAGAAGACCTAGAACAGAAACAGGAGAAAAGCAATGATCTGGAAGTGCTCACAGAAAGCTTTTCAGTGAACAACTGGCAGAGCAGCCAGATGTGAGAAACAGTATTGCTCTTGAAATATGTTGCCATATTGAAGTCAGTATATCTGCATTGGTGGAGATCTGCTGGCAAATCTGTTTTGGCAAGAGAAGCTTGTGGACTCCTGTGAAATACAAACAGCTGTATCAGAAACAGCAGCAGGGTTAAGCTTTCCTGTTCAGATGTTGGCAAGTTTATTTCTGTTTCACACTTTGCTTAACCTGATTTTCATTTCGGTGGGGATTCCAGGATGTGCTTTGCTGCCCTGGTTACTGAAGGTAGAGAAGAGGCACATTAACACAGTGATAGGAAGTACCTCTGGCAAACTAAGCAACATGGCAGACAAGACTGAAGGCAAGATAATCCTACACATCAAACACTCCTTAAATGACAAACAAAGTCGTGGCTTGGGAATGCTGTTTGCATCCTGTATATGACCGATAAAGGGTGAATTCTTTATGACAAACTGAAGTGACTAACAGTAACTTTGAGGTCTGCAGGGCATCCTTTCTTGGTAAATCTGGTCTTTTTGCTAGATTCCTCATAAAGAGGATGAAAAAGAGATACTGAGGCTACAAACCCTTTAATTTATACCCATACGAAACTAAAAATGTGATAAAAATTTTACACAGAAAAATTTTGAAAATGGTACATGGAGTCCCTGTTGGTGACTAAAAACAGCAGTTGCATCTTCTCATCTCCTTCCTCACCTTTTCAACTTTTTGACAATCTGTCTCAGAACATGATCCTGAATACTTCATTATACATTCTTAAACTTCGTTAAGAATAGCACCCAACTCAGGCTTTAAAGACTGTGTTCACAAAACATTAAGATGGGCCTTAGTGTCAAGCAACTTGGTGGAATTCATCCCTTTTTTCCAATTTGTTCATGTAGAAACCTGTAGTGATCATGCCTTTCCACTTTCTATAAGTCTGACCCCTCCTTGCTTTTTGACATTACTTCTCTAATCTCTTGAGCTACTGTGAAACAGAGCTCTTTTTTTGGTTGGAACAGGGCGTTTGTCTGTGTCCGATCAGCTGTGCTCACAAAAAGGCCCAACTATAGCCCAGTGTGAAGCTTATTTTTGAGGTCACAGTGCCCTCTACTGTCCGAGGCATCCTCTTTGCTGCTGCATCATCGCAATGAAAAACAGCATGTGAAATAACACATTCATTTGTGTTTCAGTATACTCTTTCATCTAGACTTGAAGGCCAAGTCTTCGGTTGTTTGATTGATTGAAAAGAAAACAGATTGTTCAGGCCATTGTCATTTCTTGCTGACTCTAATGCTGCTTTGTCAGAGTTGCTGATAATTTAAATTAAGCCACTGATCTATGCAGAGCTTCAATCACACCTGAGTTGTAAATGTTGAGTAAGTCTACATAAGGAAGCACTTTGACATGCATGCAAAGTAAGAAGAATCAGGCCTGTGTTTCAAGTACAAATTGTAAATACCTCTGCCACAGATTTGTATTGCTCCAGGTGATCATTCCAGCTCTGCAGATACAAATTACCTGTTACATACAGAGGTGTTCTTTACAAACTCCTCTTCCGTTTGTGTTTGCCTTCACTCTCTCTCTCCATGAGTGATGCGTGGCAGTGTAGGTAGTTTCACTTCCCTGTGAGTGTCGCCTGGAGCACCACAGACTGTCCTGTGAGAGAGCCTGGGACCATCCCTGCCCTCACACCAGCCATTGCTCACAAGTAACCACAGATCCTTGGTGACACTCCCTCTCTCACCCCAAAAGCCCCATGCACCTCTACACAAGGCATGGGCTGCTCTGCCCACTCCATCCCTAGCATCAGAAAATCCCACTTACTTTTGATGTTACCAAAACCAATTCAAATCGGAAGGAGTATCTATAGGCAACAAAAATCCCTAGCCTCACCCGCTTCTCAAGAAGCATGCGGCTGGTAGCACTGAAGAGATTACGTGAGGGGAGGGAAAAAACCTCCTTCTAAAATATACTGTTTGTTTCATATTCTCAATTTCTTTTTAGTGTGACAGAACAACTCATTATGCTCAGACAGCAGCAGCTGACATTGTTTCACAAGGCAGGTGCAACCACTCCAGTTCCTCAATGTGCTGCAACTTGTTTCCCAGTAGGGGATCTTGTAGCATGGTTCCCCGTGGCATGACACGTAGGAGTTCAGAGGATTTCCCTTCCGGAGAGATTACACTGATGATATATATCAAAGTATATATTGATGATGGACTGAAGCCTGAATATAGGATGGCATTCATTTTCTCCTGCTAGCCCCATAGCAAAACGAGGAGAATTCACTGAACAGTGCACTTTCAAGTGTGCACATACAAGTATATGTGTTTGCATGCATGTATATATAAAAAGCGTCTATAAAATACTAAAAATCAAACTGCACTGCTGGGCACGGAAGGCACATTTCACAAGACAGACCTGTCTAGCCATTTCTCCCATGCAGCTGTCACGTCATAAAGTCACAGAGAATTTCACTGAGTAGAGCTGTGGAACTCCACAATTAATCCCAGGGCTGCATTGCAAGGAAACTGTGGCCCACTAGCAATCCTGGGTTTTGCTGAAGAAATACTTCACGGAAAGGATGCTTTTAAAATTGCCACTTAATGGAAGGAGAAAAGGATGTCAAAGAGCAGAATGCAGAACGACAATCAGAAAAACGTAAAAAAGTTTTAAAAGATATTTTCTCTTTAGAGGACTCTTCCCAATCTGTTGAGGTGGTAGTTGGAAAAATTCTATCTGCCTTTCAAACAGAAAGAGCTTTAGTGCCCACTAACAACTCACAAACTGCCTGTACCAGGTTTAAAGTAATTTCATGTTAGCACGTCATATGCGGAATTCCATTTTTCAGGCAGCATGGAACCTCCACATTTCAGCTGTCATTATAAGCCTTATTGCGAGCATTATTAGAAATACTGCAGAAGAAAGAATACAAAACAGATGATGACAGTCTTACTTTGCAGTCATCTGTTAACTTTAGTTAGTACTGGGGAGATCTCAGTTGAAGGAATGTGTCTGATAGTGAACATTGCACTTCAGGAAACATGTAGAGCCACTGAAAGATAGGGAATTTTCCTAATCTCCTTTATCCCTTACTGTCATTCTTATTTTACATCAGCCATGGTAGTTGCAAAGCAGATTTCCCCCTCCGCCAAGCACATACACACAGCAGAAAGCCTTGAAGCCTACACGAGGAAGATGTAAAAAGCAGCCTGGAGAAGAGTAATCAGAGGGAATGTAATATCAGTTTTCAATTAGGCAAAAGGTTGCTACAAGAAGTGACAGAAGCACTGGATAAGGAGTGAGGGGCTAAAATTTCAGTCTGGGTCATGTTAGATGTTAGGGCCAATTTCTAAAGAAAGAATAGTTAAACATCAGGATCTTTAAAGGACCTGTGGAGTCTCCATTGTTGGGGCCCCTTAAAAACAAGTAAGATAAACATCTTCCAGAGGTGGTTTAATTATAAACTGATCTTGGCTTGAGTCAAGGAGATGATCTCTGAAGACCCCTTCCTGCCCTACCTATTATTATTATATATCAGCTAATCCCTCAATGAGTATTTATGAAAAAAATTCATCCCAAGTATCCCCTGACCCAGCTTTGAGCTGGAGACCACCCAGCTCCTAATATACTGAGGAAAATGCTACTTTTACGCTGAGATGCCATGTTGTTTATCATAAAGGCTCTATGTAACCTGGAGATTATCAGTCTTCTACAATGAAATACATTGGCAGTACCTTCAAATTTTGCCAACACCTGAAAAAGAAGAAAAAAAACAAACGAGAAAAGAGAACTCTGGAAGCAGAAGAGCAGGGATAAACCTGTAATATTTGCTTGGGCCTTTCTTTTGAGGTGGGAGAGCAGAAGAAGAAAAGAAAAAGGAGGAGGTAACAGTGAGTTTGCAGTGGAAAACTAGCTCGGGTCTTAAAGAGGCACACAGGTTTCACTAATGCCACAGATCTACTTTGTAAGTACAGTGAATGGTCTAAAATGAGGTGATAACAAGGAAGGAAGAGAGCTGTGACAATAATTGATTAGAAGCATTGAGAATAGGGAATGTATATGTGGAATGAGAATGAAGATGAGCAGGCAATAAACGAGGAAGAAAATGAAAAGTCAGAGGACAAAAAAGGAAAGACGAAAGAAAAGTCGCCTTAGAAAATAACCTTAAATGTGCAAATGCAAGAGAGGCCTAACTAACTCCAACAAAGATTCTGTGGTTTTCAGTGTTCCATATATTTTTAAAGGAGTGCTATGGGTAGGAAAAAAATACCTAAGTGCTGGAGTGAATCTTGGCCCTGGAACCTGGATCCCCTGACCTGCTGCTTATAGTAGGTCAGAGACCCCAAAACCTCACATTCCCAAGGACATGTAAAAGCCAGTCAGCCATAGTTAAATTTCTCATGTAGTTCAAGAGATTGAGAAGGCATCCTTGTATGTACCTTTTCTATCCCTGGGTAAAATAAATGTTGCTTTCTCATGGAATCATATCCACTCTATTGCCCAGATTCAAGAGTGGGTCTGTCTGTCTCTTGTGTGATGGATTTTTGCTGCTGTCTTCTTTTGAACTGACTCAAGGTTTCTTCCTCCTCAGGATTTCCACAAATAAGTCCCAAAGGTCTTGTGAAGAGCCTGTTTCTGGTCCTCCCTCCTCATTGTCACTACTACCTGAGTTAGAATTATAGAATGATAGAAAATGCTGAGTTGGAAGGGCCCCATCAGGATCATGGAGTCCTGGCCCTGCAAAGGACTCCCTAAGAATCACACCATGTGCGTGAGAGCATTGTCCACACACTTCTTGAAATCAGACAGGCTTGGTGCTGTGACCCCTTCCCTGGGGAGCCTGTTCCAGTGCCCAACCAATCTCTGGGTGAAAAGCCTTTTCCTGATATCCAACCTAAACCTCCCATCTCAGCTTCATGATATTTCCTCAGGTCCTGTCGCTGGTCATGAAAATGGGGAGATCAGTGCCTGCCCCCCTCTTCCCCTCACAAGGAGGTTGTAGATTGCAATGAGATCTCCCCTCAGTCTCCTCTGCTCCAGGCTGAACAGACCAAGTGACCTCAGCCACTCCTCATACGGCTTCCCCTCCAGACCCTTCACCATCCTCATGGCCCTCCTTTGGATGTTCTCTAACAACTTAATGTTTTGGGTTTTTTTATATTGTGGTGCCCCAAACTGCCCCCAGCACTCGTGGTGAGGCCGCCCCAGTGCAGAGCTGAGCGGGACAATCCGTTCCCTTGCCCGGCTGGCGATGCTGTGCCCCCAGGACAGGGTTGGCCCTCCTGGCTGCCAGGGCACTGCTGACTCATGTTCAACTTGCCATCAACCAGGAGCCCCAGGTCCCTTTCTGCAGCACTGTTTTCCATCATCTCATTCCCCAATCTCTGCACACAACCAGGGTTGTTCCACCCCAGGTGCAGAATCCGGCACTTGCCCTTGTTAAACTTCATAGAAGAATGTAGAAGAACAGCTGCACCCTTTGTGCAAGAAGAAAAGGAGAGCTAAAGAAGGCAAAGAAGTTCTCACCCACCTTGCAAAAAGAAAGATTGCAACCGCACCTTCAAGTTTTTTTTACATTTCTCCTGTAGTAAGTTTTACCTTAATAAACACTGTCGGGTTTCTGTCCTATCTCTGCTCTACTCTTCAGAGTTGCCTTGTCCTTATGTTACAGCCCCAGTAATTTTGGCACTAATGGAATTGGAATATTTTTTTCTGGGGTTTAGTCCTCCTGTTTCTTAAAAGCTCTTCAAAAAATGGCTTGGAAGAAGAAGGAGGAATTCAAACTCAAGACCAGTCATATGTCTTTACTCCTCAGAGATGGCAGGGCTATGGCAGACACATGCTTTGGACTTTAGCATTTCCATTAAAAGAGATTTATTCCTATTTCACTAGGGAGTTCAGCTGAGACACCCTGATCCTTTTGCAGAGACTGTATTCATCCTTTTCTGTGTGTGATTCCATTTCTTTCATTGTGTCCACTTGAATACAAAATCCAAAATCATGACGATTAAAGAGGAAAATAAGTCCTTAAGCTCATGACTTTTACTCAGTTTCCTACAGAAAAAGGTGTCTGTATATACATATATAAGTTTGCCTAATCATACCAAATGATTTTTTTACTATTTAGTCAGCTTCAACTTAATTCAACATTACACTTTAAAATAGTAGGATGTGGCTTTATAATTGGATGGCTTCTGTATTAATAACAATTTAGATCAACACAATCAGTGGAACGAAAAGGGGACAAAATGTTGAGACCGTCAGCATGTTTTCTGAGACTCGAAGTGAAGGGCTGCAAATGTATGAAAATGATTGCTGCAAAAGAAAATACATGCATCTTTATGCAAACATACAATCTACATAGTTTTGCCCTGAGTAAGGTGTTAGGTGTGGCACACTTACCCGGTTCAGCAGCAGCAAGTCCTGAACAACTATTCAGTTACACAACTCTGGTGTGGAAAGAAAGCTCCAAGTGGGTGCAGACATCTGCTTTAATCCTTGCAAGGCTTCCCAAGCTTTATAAATTGGCTTTTGTGTAAATGAAAATCAGGCTGTGTGTTTTCTGCCTGGTATGGTGTTGAGTGCATGTTCCAAAAGTATTTAAAGATTACTCCTCTGTTAGGATACAGAGCAATATACTTGTTTTGTCTGCCTGGAAGAAATTAGAAATAGTGCATGTGGATACAAGCTAATTCTTTTCTTCTGTTCAGGTTCATTTATTGCAGACAACACTAATACTTGCTGAAAATCAGAGAGTTAAAAAAACTTATGTCTTACCATCCATAATCCAGAAAGACATTTATGACTGCCTGGATGCCATCCAACCAGTAAATAGAAAACAAATAAACAAAACTACTGAGATAAAAACAAACCAGAGAAAAGCCTAATCAACTTAAGAAACATAAATAGATAGCCGGTGCAGGCCAGCACGCTTTCATTCACCATGTGGATTTTGCACCTGAGGACCTGGTATAAAATCTGGGAAAACATACCTGAGGCAGACCGTGTTACATATTTTGTATGGTGAAAAGAAAAGGGATATCGCTGCCTGAAAAACGTCCTAGCCAGTGAAATTGTGCAGCAGTGGCAGAAGAGTTTCCGAGGGAAAGAACTGAGTTACTACTGCGTTACAGGGGCTTGGGGGGGGAGGGGTNTTAGGCAATACCAGAGGTGGCACGTGGGGCGCATGGAAAATATTGCGTATGCAAATCCCTCTTTTTCCTCCTTCTGATGTTTCCCTCTCGCTGTGCCTTCTCCCGGAGATGCCGAGTCCGGAGGCTCCCCGTGCCCGGGCAGCGGCTGCGGGCGCGGCGGGGGGCGCCGGCAGAGGGCGCAGGGCGCCCGCGGGACGCGCTCCGCGCCGCGGACAGGGGACAGGGACGGGCGGCTCGCCCGGGGGGCATCTGCCTCGCAGTTGTATAACCCAGAGAGCATTAGTCTGCAATTAGGAGCAAACAAACAGAAAAGTTCCTGTGTCTACGTTCCTTCAGGGTAGGCTGAGTGTTACGCGCAGGTGAGAAGCTCACTGATGCCTGACAAGAAATGATGAAGGTGACTCTCTCCATTAACTCCATCCTCACCTGCCGTGGCCTTTGCAGTGAGTCACTCCCTGAGAAAAGTTGGTGTCATCTGAGCTGGAAGCATTTCCCTGAGCTTTGAGGTTTCACTTTGAGGTTGTGCTGCGAGGGGACAAGAATTGTGTGCTCGTACACGTGGACATCAGCGTGGCCATCAGCTGCAAATCTCCTGAGCACGACAGAGAAGGAGGCGTGTGGCACAGAGCAGTGCAAGCTGCTGGCCAAAAGCAGAGCACACGAAAGGGAACCACGTCCCTACCTGTGAAACGAGGCTGGTGGGAAAAGGCAGGGCTGCAGCACCTCCATCCTTCAGCAGAACCAACACTTCACAACGTGAGGTCAGGTGGCACCCAGGGCAGTGGGGGAGGGGATGTGGCCCTCAAACCACTGATCTTGCACGTGTAAAAAGGTCTAAAGCTATCACAGCATCCAAGCTACAGAAAAAGGTGTGAAAACGTGTATTGTCTCAGCCTTTACAGTAGTCAGGATTGCAATTTTACATAAGGTGGAGTTTTTATTGAGATTTTTTTTTTCCTTTTTTATTTTTGCATCTAACAATAAAAACTATGATGGAGTGGCCGTGTATAATACAGTAAAGATTAGATAGTCATGTGAAGGAGTGTCTTAGGACCCCACATGGCCAAGAAGTTCAGTGATAAGTGGATTTGTCAAAAGAAAGATCTGGTTCCTGGAAGCGGAAATGAGTTCCTAATTCAGACCAAATGATTTTCAGCTGGAAATAAAAAGAGGAAACTATATCAGAAGTTGAAAATAAAAAGTTATTTGATAGGTAATAAAGTGTTTTAGTATTTCAGTTGAAACTGATGTAAGTTAACAAAGAGTGATGATCAACCTGAAGGCACAGTCAAATATTTTCAGTGAATATGACATTGTGTATTTACCCAAAATGCATGTGTCTTCTTGTTCTTCATTGAAATCAGCCCTTTATCTCCTCCAAATTTGATTTTTGCATTATCATTTAATTCTGAATTAATTTCCCCCTATTTTTCCAGTTCATCAGCCAACCAAAAACCATCTACAAGCCCATTTTTTAGAGTTCTAAGGGTTGCGTAAAGAGCGACAGGGAAAAGTCACTTTGCCATTACTGTTTATTTTGGTTATGTAACTGGAATAAATTATATTAGAAATAAACTTACTTGCTGACATAGCAGTAACAGCAAAAGTTATTCCGTTTCCAGCCCCAAATATTAAAAAAAAAAGAAAAGAAGGAAAAAATCGAGTGTTCAAACAAGAATTATAAGGTGGTTTATTTATTAGTATCCTGAATTTTGAAACAGATTTATTCCACCTTAGTTTCCTCTTGCCTTTTTTTCTTTTAATGGAAGGTGGGGTTCTCATAAAATTCTGTTTCTCACATCCATGTTTTTAATAAAAACACGAGGTGAAACAACACAAAATTCACAGTAAAATTACAAGAGAAAAATCAGAGGATCCCTTGGAGAGAAAAAGGTTGGTTTCCCTAATGCTGAATTGAAATGTTTTAGTCTTAAAATTAGATTATGGGGAACGCAGCCATCCCATATTAAAATTTAAAAGTAGTCTTGTACCTTATAGCACTACGTGTGGATATCTGATACATGTGGGTCTGGGTGGAGCAAGAAGAACAACTAGTTTATAATGTCATGTATATATAAATAAGGAAATCCAGTTAAAATGGCTGAAACCACACTTGTGTTAGATGAACAAGCTCCCTGCTATGGTCCTTTCCATCACAGACATGCACAGTACCTATAGAATCAGGTTTATGCCTGAACTTTTTCATGTTTAGCAATCATTGCTCTCTGTACTAGCAAAAGTGCAGACCATCATGTAACATTTTTGCAAAGGCTTGCTTTTTTTTAAAACTTGTGATTTCCTCACTAATTTAAAACGTTTCATTCAAAAGCTAATTTTCAAAGTGACTTCACATGGAGAAACCTATTTTAAGGTATTGGTTAATTCAACATCAGTGAAGTGTGGAGAGAAACAAAAATGAAGTCATTGTTAATTTTAAAATTATTTATGTCATATTCAATGGTGGGAGAAATTTTGCAGACCTCTCTTTCTTTTCTCAATTTTATTCCAACAGATTGGTGCGCTTATTAATTCTTATGGCTTTCATTAGTTAAATGAAGATGATACACAGTTCTGTTTCCTTTTCTGGGGTCTTTTTCGTCTTCTCTAAATAATTTCTCCATCTGGATGCATGTTCAGCACTTGCCATGAATCCCAGATAAAGCAGAACTCCATTATTGTCGTCCTATTTGTTGTCTTTGTGTGTTTGGATAACTGGTTTAAGCCACAGTCGTGCAACTTATTTTATGTAGACATTCTCCAGAACCAAAGCAGTAAACAGGGAATTAGCGGTGTATTCTAACACAAAAATTAGAATAAGCATTCATATTTCCTGTATTTAGGCATGCTCACGCTGGTGGTTTTTAAAAGTTTTTTCTGTTAGAATCTGGTACAGCTGGAATTTGGATGTATGATCTGGTTTTCCTTCAGGTTACATGTTATGGAAACCTTCTTTCTAAGCTAGAGTTGTCTTTAACCATACTGCAGTTTTGTTTACGGTCACGTTGCACATGTGACTTTTAGTATTCTTTTTTGTGGTTTGCAATTTCTCATGTGATTTTAGGTTTTAAAATGTCTGCCCTATTCTCGTGTTATCATGCACTGCATAGTCAGTGCAAAGTTTTATGCTTGGCACATAGAGCAATTCATCTCAAAATTACATGTTATTTGCTTAATTTGGTATTTCTATTTACACTAACTCTAAATACCCACTTGGATCTTATGATCAGCTTCCAATTTATTTCTACTGTTGCATCCGGACAGTTGCTATTTACGTCTTTCTGGATTTTCCAGTGTGTTCATTCTGGTGAAATTGCTCATCTCATCACAGCTGCACTGCGGATTCACATTTCCAGAATAATACAAGTGTTAAAAATATTCTAAGCCGTAAGTTTTTGTGTGTGTGTGAGAGAGACTTGTACATTGCAGATCTTAGGTTCTAGGCTCTTAGATCACTCAGGGAATCCACAGCCTCGAGCGGCTGTAGGTGCAAGCTGACAAAGCACTTCCTCAGCATCAAATACTCTGCATGTTTGTGTGTTTGTGGGCAAGGTGGGGACAAACCAGTCCCAAACCTGCTGCCTGCTTTGCTGCCTATACCAAAGCCCTGAAGAGGAAAGCATTTTGCTTTTGCTGTTGGGGAAATTTTACATGCAGAATCGCAGCAGCTGCTCAGGAGCAGGGTGGGAGGCACCACTTCCTGGCAATGGTAAGAGAGTGCTGATCTGATGCTTCTCCATGTCATTTTATATTCTGACTTCTTTTATGTCAGGACAGCTCAAGCCCATCCCTCGAAATCTGGACAGCAAAATTCAGTTTTGCCTATATTGTCATGATGGCAACTCTGCCTTTGAGACAAGTGTATAGACTATTCTTCTGCAAAGCAAAAAAAGAACTAAACTCTGAAGAACAGGATCCACAAAAAAACATATCCAAAACCCCGCAAAGAAAGAAAAAAGTAAATTAACCTCTTCAGCTCACATGAGTTCTCTTATTATTGAGTTAGCAAATAAAAAGGAAGTATCCATGTGTTCCCTAACAGTTTGGCCAAGGTTGAAAGAACAGGAGAACAAAGACATGATATTATGGCATGGAGCAAAGGAGGCTTGAAAATAATTCAGGAACAAATGTTGAAATGTTTAGGCTGGTCTCTGAATAAAACCATAAACCTTTTAAAATTACAAACACTGTAGCAAAGACTTTCTGAACAGGAGTCAGAAGCACGATTCTTGCTAAAATTACCGGGAGCTGTGCATCTACCTTTGGACGGCTTTGAAATCTCAGCCTATAATATTCCTTGTTAGTCTTTTCCCTCATCAGGTATATAGGAAGGAAAACGTTTTCTGTGACTGAAGACACGAGTAGTTGTCCATCCAGAACTACTGGAAATCATGCCAAGTTGTCTTAAGTGCTAGATAGGCTCTACAACACATGCTAATTCATTTAAGAACAACTTGGAAGTGTTTAAAGCCTTGTAAAGGAAACCATGGGGGCACAAGTGTTAGGCTTTTATATGTTCAGTCAAAAATGTACATGATTCCTAGTGCATTGTAAAATGAAGGAGCGAGGAAGGCCAAAGTCTCTAACCATCTGAAACAATCTAATCATCCTGTGGAAATGCACTGTTTGAGGTGACTATGTTAACTGAAAATGGAGAGATTAAATAAAGTCATGCTGATAAATCCCCTGAGTACTACTAACTCATTTGTAATATCATTGGAGATGAGTAGTATGACTGGTGTCTCAAGTCTGAAAGCTATGACATTCAGGGGGAAGGTAATTGAAGCCTGCCACTCCAAAGCCCTCAGTACATGTTCAGATATTATCAATGCAAATTTTACAGCCAATGATTTGCATCAAGATAAAAAGTAATTCCTCCTTTCGCTGCCTTGGGATCGATCCATGAGAGAGCACAGGAAGAAATAACAATTGATTTGTGATGATGTATCAACCATGTCTTTAAGATAAACAGAGACTGCTCTCTCCCACACTCGACTTTTATACCAGAGTGAAGACCACAGAAAATCATGAAAAATTATTTTGTCTCAGAATATCATGTGGGATTCTGAATAGAAAAACCCCAAATTGAAATCAGTCCAATTTCAGCAACCCCTATTAAGCACAGACTACCTGTTTTAAGTATCACAACTTACTCCACCTCTGTGAGAACTCAAAGAGAGGGTGGTTTCTGATGACACCAAATACCTAAATGATTTAGTATTTATACTTAAAACTACATATGCATTGTCACTAGAAGCTGACTGGAAGACAGTGCAGACTAGAAGTAAGGACATCATGAACATCTCCAGTTCCATATAATTGCTTTCACATCATTTAAGATGCCTTAAGAAAGAGACCCAGGTAAAATCACAAAAATCATTCTAGTTTGAGGTGACAAAGCCATATGAATGCATTGCCTTTGAAAGTGCAGATAACAGATTTGTGACACAGGTGACAGACACAGATTTTTTGGTATGTACTTTGTTTCTTTTATGACTCTCTCAGAACAGCTGACCAAAGTTAAGCATCTAAATAGAGAAAAGCCACAACTGTTCAAGGAACTGTATCATCTCCACCTTTTGGGGGGTTATTTGTTCAAATATCATCAGTTACAGATTCAGTTGCAAGCATTTTCTCTTTTTTAATTCATCTTAGTCTTTGAGCTATTCTACAATTGTTGGTAATTTAAACAAAGTGCTAGCCAAGTGCCACTTGCATATCTGAAGGACAACCATTCAGCTCAACACCATTTCTGCAACCACCCTTCTCCAAACACAGGAGAACATAGACCATTGAAGGGGGTACTCATGGAGTTTGTGAAAACATGACTCAAACCCAGGAGATTCTCTAGGACACAAAACCCTGAAGCCACTCAAAATTACTGTGTATATTCCTGGAAGGCTTCACAATGGGAATAGAAAACAATTCAAAGTCAATCAAGAGGCAAAAATTGTAGAGAATGGTTGCTTGATTTTAATTCATCAAATTAGTTAGTCAATGCAGTTCTTGCAATAGACCTATTTTCCATCCTAAAAAACCTTAAAAATACTGGATTTTAATGTGTCTGCCTGTCAAATTATACTTTATACTAACAAAGCTAAAAATGCTACAGTGGTGATATATCTAATGCTCTCTGCATTGGGAGAAATTATTATCCTACTCTTCAAAAAAACCTCCCTGTCCAACTTTTCTGGTAGGCATCCCCATAGGTTTTTCTTGGTGCCTTCTGGTTATTACTCTGGAGAACAAGGATCAGCTTCCGTACTGCCTGCAAAAGTCCCTAGATCCTCACCAACCAACGCTGATATCAATGACTAATAAACATCTTGGACATTAGACCACTGGCAGCTTAATTTTTAGAGTTATCATTAGTGATTATTGTTAGTTTATATATATTGAACTGCTGGTGTATAATCTAAATATTTTATGTGTATTTGAAATGATCTTGATTCAAAATATTGTTTATTGCTCTGTATTTCAAGCATACCATTAAATCAGTGCATTCATTGTACTCCTGCACAGGAAGTTTAGAAAATAGCATTCTCCAAATAATTTGTTTTCTGCATGCTTATCTCCAAGATAGATAATTTGGATATAAATCAGTTTTCTAAATGTGAAACACAAGGCAGCCTACAGTCATCATCACTACTCATCAATCTCTTCAAAGTAACCCTACTGGGAGACGGTTCAGAATCTCCATTTTGTTTAATCCCCTGGTTTCTCTTTGGACAATAGCAAATAAAGGCTCCAATTATAGAGGTGTTTCTTGCACAGGCAGCTTGTGCCCAAAGGTCTTGATTCTGCAAAGCACGAGGAGTTTTGCTGTTGCAGAGCCACTGCAATGCTTGAGCACTGGTGTAACTTTAAGCAAGCAAAGCTGCTGATTTCAATTGGGCCATTGGCATAACTATGACTTGAACCAGTGTACAGCCAGTAGTTCTGATTCAGGACAGTGCCAATACACGTGTTTGGTGTTACTTGTAATCAAGAAAGCCCCCTTAGCCTGAGGTTAAGCAAAAGACTTTCATGGCATTGAATATCCATGAGAGAATGCAGGTGTTTTGCTACCAAGATCCCATAAAAATATAACACAGAGACAAAGGGCACCATACAGAGTTACCAACTCAGCGACCTATCCTAATTTTCATATATCCAAACGTTATTGAGATACATTAATGCATGGCTGCAACTCAGCATAGTTAAAGGTAGATTTGAATTACCTGAGGCTGTTACCTCCTTGCTCACATTCACAAACCAAGACAATGCTGCTGCTACCGTTCCTTGGGACCTCATAGCTCTTCTATCCCACTAAGCTTCTTTGCAAACCAGGGATCTTGTGACCTAGTTACAAAAGACCCAGCAGCTGATTTCAATTTGAAGACAAGATAAACTACAGGTGCATAACAAAAACTTTGGAGCATCGTGAGAATTTTGTCAGAAGCTGCTTTAAGGGATGGCTCTCATAGGAAGCTTGGAAGCACCTCAAGAGAAGTATCATTTGATTATCCTAAGGCAAGATTAGCTTTAATCACATCATTCTTGACTAGTGCATGTTCAACCTGTTCTGAAAGACCTTGAATGATTGCTCCTTATATTCTCTAGGTAATCCTGTACTGTGCTTCACTATCTTTCCTCTGAATACCTTAGATAGGGTCTCTCTTGCTTCAATGTATGCTATTATAATTGAAATAAAATCTTATTAAATAAAAACCCTGCATCAGTTATGGAGAGGAATTTTTTTCCTCACTTCTTAACATTCTTCACTTCTCCTGACTTAACAGCCCTAATTCCATTCTCTTCTTATATTGTGTTTCTTAGATCTGTGTTTACTATCTTGGGGACCCTGAGAACCCCATATTTCAGCCATTTGCTTAGGTTCTGCTGGCAAACCCAGCAATTTTTATGAATATAATTGCACAGCATTTTGGAAAAAAAAAAAAAAATTGTGTAACTCCATGCAAATTACAATTGTATTTAACTACAGTGCAACTCTCACTCCGTATGAATCCAAGGCTTAGACCGTCTTTTGTAGATGAGCAGCCCTAATGAATTTTGTGTACTCTCAGAAACATCTGTGACTGGTTCCACTGCCCTCAGCAACTTGCTTAGAGGAAAAAAAAACAGAAGCAGAAAGACTTGGCTAAATAAGAATGATATATCAAAACACCCAATATTTTAATGAAAGAAACTGAATATCCACACATTTGCACTTCTGTACAGTTTTTGTGATATATATATAATTTTAAGCTGTTTACAAATAACATTTAATGCTTCAAATATTACATAATGTTGATATTATATTTCTAGCAGAAATAAATATATTGCACTTAAAAAGAAACTTTTCATTAGATGTTGCTTCATAGTTTATGTTCACAACTTTTTTTTCCATAAAAAGATTTCCCTCTACCCCCACCCCATACACACAAACACACACTTCAGTACATGGTGAATGTGCTCACGCAATGCATTATAAACAACAAAGTCAACACAGCAAACAGAAGAACTGTGGTACATTCTGTTAAAGAGGTTACATCCAGTTTTTTACCTTCCTTATTTTTAAACCAAATCTTTCCTCATGTTTCTGAAGGTACAATTAAAAAAAAATTGTTTAAATGTGCTAAAGGTAAAATACAGCAAACTGTATTTTTTGTCCTTAAACTATCATAAAAAGTTACTTCAGAGTTTATTTAATTCACTGCTTAGTTTTCTCTTAAAAAGATAAAATAAAGAAAAAGAAGTTGTCATTTGATAATCTAGAGATTATATGCAAGGACATTTGATTACAGAGTGATACATAAATCCTCTGGCCAGCAAGTAGATGGTTAGTAAAGAAACCACATCTCCTGCAGCAGAAAATGCTCTGTAGAGAATAGTGAGAATAAAGTCTCACTAAAACCAAAATTAATCTTGCAGTGAGTGAATGTAATCCCCCTGCAGATGATGAGTATACGCACTGTGGCCACAACTTCCTCAAGACAAGAAGCCAAAAGTGTTACACTGATCTCACTGTTACTTTTACCCTTATCTCAGAGTAATTTCCCACAATTCATACTAACTTATGCTTTTGGAAATCATCCCAAGTTTTTGCAATAATTTCCATTGATATTTCTGTTTCTGTATAGTACACACACATAAAGAGGATGTACTGTATAATCAAGTTGCCAGCCCAAATGCTTTTCAGTTAAAAAAAGTTCATTTTCAAGTGCCAGTTAGTGTTTGCTGGACGCTGGAAAAGGCAATGTCTCCTTACATGTGTACATGTTCATGCAGTGTCCTGGCCTTCATGGATAAAGCTGTCTGTGAGAAATTCTGCAATTGCATTCTGAGGGTTGTAGTGCCAAGCATCTTCCCTACCATACAGCTGATCATCCTTAAACTCATGAAGAAGAATTTCCATTAGGAACTCTATCTACTTAGACTATGCTTGTTTTTCAGTTTATACCTAGAAAAGTATGACTGAAACCCGGTGGCATTGGTTTGCTGTCTTTGACAGTGCCTCAGGCCGTATAAAGCAATGCTGCAAGCCAAAGACCTAAATTAAAAATGGGGGGTTTTATGTTTAGGTTCTCAGGGCTCCAAAAGTAGAAGAAAGAAAACTCAGACAAATACATCCAAACTAGCTTTGTTAATATATAGGATGCTTCTGCTGGATTAAAGACTGGAGGGTGTTGACAATCTATGGATAAAATGGTAATTCAAAAAAACCACAAAAATACTTGTAACACTTCTGGGGAAAATCTTATCATTCTCTTTGAAAAACATATTCAGGCATATTCTCTCCACTCTTCTTAAAAAAAGGCAAACACCCCCCCAAAAAAAAAACCCAAACAAAATCAAACAACATAAACCAGCTCAATTTTTCTGAGCCAAGAAAAAAGCTCATAAAGGTAAAGAGCACTTCTCATGGGATATAAAATGTGAATTGTATTTGGAATATAAATTCTAGGTTATATTTGGCATTCCTAGCCCATCTACTAACAACAGATGTTCTATCCTGAAAGTGATACAATTTTGACAGCAGTACAGCAAGTCCTTAAATAAATTACTGGGTTATTGTCAAAGCAATAGAGATAATTTAATTTTTTTTTTTTTTTAGCAAAAGTGATTTCACTCTTTAACCAGTTAATTACAAATTTGCATTCATTTTCTGCCAGTTGTGAGTTCCGTGCTAAAGCTGATTTGTACTTGGGTTTTAATCTTTTCTGTACTGTTCCTATATTGTTGCTGTCATTTAAGTCACTGTTCTTACTGTGAGACTTTATTTTTAGATGACAACGTGGAATGAGATCCTGCCCCTGTTACAGTCAATAAATTTCCTTTTGACTTCAGCTGGGCTGGAATTTTATTCCTGGAATCACTCCCATGCTTCCCCAGGCCCACAGGAAGATGAGAGAGATGGAGCAGAAACACTGCAAGGTGGCAAGACCTCTTCACTGGACGTCCTGTGGCCTCTGTGAACTTAATCCTTTAAACCTCAAATCTTTGCAACTGGTTTTGTAGGTAGGTCTGTGAGGGCAAAGAAGAGGAAGTGAGGAATGGACATACCTATTGATCTCATTCCTGGGGAAGGCTGTCACAAGCTGCCTTCATTCCCTTGCTTGGGACCTGCCTGTGATTCTGCAT
Organism: Pachycephala philippinensis; assembly: GCA_013397055.1. Taxonomy (NCBI): domain Eukaryota; kingdom Metazoa; phylum Chordata; class Aves; order Passeriformes; genus Pachycephala; species Pachycephala philippinensis. Next base: position 1,652,096 of record VWZT01001059.1, read on the forward strand.
TACTGGGGAACCCAATCGATTTCTGCTGCAAAGGAATTAAACCATCAGAGAGCAGCACAAGGAGGGGTGAACACACTGAGAGAGCTTTGGTCTGACTGGAAAAATCAAGCTGTGGATTTTTCTGCAGATAGTTCTGCATCATCTATAATACAAAACTCATCAGAGAGAATTTGGATGAGGAGTTGGTTCCATCGTGTTTTATATTGAGACAGCCTACTGCCATGTTTTTTTCGGATATGAATCACACTTCATTTGTAGTGGAAAGCACTTTTCTTTCATTAAATATTTTTTGTAAATGAAGTTGTCAAAATCCAGTTTCATTTTCCAGAAACAGCCTGGAGAATTTTCTCTGTAACAGTATCAGGGGCATTTCTGCATGCCAAATATTGGTGTTCTCAGAGCAGGGACTGGGACAGGGCTGAAAAGATTGTAGAGTTTATTTCTCTGAACTTGCTTCATGAAGGAAGGTCATGTATGAGCAGCCTTTATGTCACATGTTGACTATGCCTAAATCAGCCCACCTGTTTCGAACTCGTTTCTGGAGTCATGTAAAAGTTGCCTACTCACTTGACCCTTTCCTGATGAAGTATCAGCAGTAAAGCTACTGGCTTGAACTCTGAACCTAACCATATCCCCTGCAACTCCAGATAAGTTAATGAAGCTGCAGAAGGAACCAGATTAAAGAAACAGAATTTCCCCACAGGCTTTAGTGCACGTCATCCTAGGGTCTTCATACAACTCTAACAGAAGTCAAGCAACTGAAGAGAAAACTTTCTTCCAAACATCTGTAATTATTGTTTCTATAGAGTCATATGTACTTGAAAAATTACAATCTTTCAGGGTCAGTATCACCTAATTTCATGAAAAATAGGGGGTTTATATCAAAACCAGTTATAGGTGGACACAACCTTGCAACATGCACTTTTCCTATGAATCTGAGAGCCTATAGCAAAACCTAATATTTGGATACACCAAGACAAATTCAGTGTCTGAATCTGAGCCATTTAAATACCGCAGAGCTTGGCCTGTTACATTAATTTATGGAACTCCTTGTAGCAGGTCTGAACCCAGAAATTATAAATAAATGTTCCTTTTTATTTACATGCAGAGCACAGGAGTTGCAAATTGGCCCAGGTCATTTTTCATCAGCAGGTCCAACAGTGATTAATGGGGAATTAGGGTGATACTGCAGATAACTTGGTTGAAAAGGTGATTGAAATGGCCAGCTTGAGAAGATTTTGAATTCAGCTACTAGAAAACACATAATGATGGTCTTTTTCTGTGGGATGCATGTGCCTTGCCTTGCACTTTGCAGAGATGGGAGTAGGTGACTCAGTGTACTGCACTCCGCTTTTTACCGTATGACACCAACGTAGAATGGTCAAAAGTAGAGAATAGTGGGAAATAAGTCTGTTTTGTGTTCCAGCTCTACAGACATCTGTAATATATGAGATTATATATGCTAGTTCTTTTTGGCCAGTAGATGTGTTATCCCCTATAGCTTGGATGCAACTCAACACAGAAACTCTGTGTCAACTTGTTATTTTCAGTGGAATCCCAGCTCTTGCCACACAGAAAACCAACATCACACTGGTACTGTTTCCAGCAGTGCAGAGGATTCATGCTAGCTCTCTACAGACAGGTCATTATTTTCTTATGCCTCTATAGCTCCTCCGTTGCATCAGACAAAACATACTAGAAAAAGAGGACAGTACTTTGAATGAGAACCCCAAATACTAACTGAAAAAAAATCAGACATGAATTTTAAAGAAATTTTGTGTGAAGTTCCGTACTGATATTTTCCTAAGGAAACTCCACCATTCTTGTGGGACATGGGAAAACTGGTAGTACAACCCTCATTTTCCTGGTCAAGGAGCTTGTACAATAACAGCCATGACGAAACCCAAGAAACAAGTAGAAAGATACTCCAAGTAGAAAGATACTCCAATGCCACTCATACCAGTCCATTAATTATAGTTTGATCCAGAGAGTCTATAGACTGATCTAGCCTGAAATTGGGTTAACTTGGTACACACCTGCAGCTAGAAACAGGTCTTCAGTGGCAAGTACAGCAGCAAACATGCACTGTTTTAAAATTTGAAATCTTGGGTTTCTAAGTTTAGGTAACAGATTTTTCCAAATCAAAATTTTTCTTCATTATACCTTAACCAACAGTTAAATTGCTCCTCCTCAGATGTAAGACAAACTTCCTTTTAGACTGAAGGACAGAAAACATTATTACTCCTACAGTCCTGTAACACAGTTCTTTTTTTGGAACCAATAAGTGTTTTGTGAAAGAAAAGAAAGGCTTGTTAATAACGTTCTCTTTGTGATTATAGTAGCAACTAAGAAATCCTGGTTTTGGTGAATATAAGCCAGTCTTAAAAAGGACGGTGGTCTTCTCCACTTTGTCCCGTTTTCAGCAAATGTATGCTGAGATAGCCTAAAACATGCTCAAAGTTATAGCAATACATTTTTCTGTTTAGATGCTCATCAGTCACAAGAAGAGATGAAGATGAGTAAAAGTATTGCCTTTTTCAGAATTAATCTAGCATATGAAAAAAGACCTATAGGCAATTAGTTTGTACACTGCTGCTTAAAGATAATCTCTTTCTACTAGGTATAATGCACCTTTGGAACAAGCTGCACGCGACCAAAGATCCTGGGGACTTTGGGATCCATTTTGGCTGTGTTACACATAGATCTGTGAGCAGCTCCAAGCTGCACGCTCTCTTCTTGTGATCCCTCAAAAGAGGAATCTATATCCACAATGCATTTTCTTAGCTGGTTTGTTACGAGTTCAGCACTCCTACCACAGGCCTTTCAGGAAGGTCCCTTGTATTTTTCATAGCGAACTTGCACATTTAAAATCTTGTGTTCCTCTTGTCTTACGTCACTCATACAAACGGTGTCATCACTGCGGAAGAGTGACGCAGTCCTTGGATAGCTGCATAAGGACCCTGCTGAAAATAATGGTGGTACCTTGGCATGTGGAAGGATGGGAAAGTGGGGCCGCTGCCTTGCATGGAGCTGGCTATAGCAGAGGGTGTAAGAGGCATTCCCAGGCGGCTGTACGGAGGCAGAGATCCTTGGATCGGATGAGGAATGGGTGTAGCTATGGATGCAGTGCTGGTACCCAGGGCACTCAAAGACTGTGGATGCTGAAATCCCGGGAAACTGGTTGAAGAGGAAACCCAGGAACTGAGGGACAGGTTATCAGATGTTGTAAAGGCTGACCCTGCAAGCAAAGAGAAAGAATACGTAACATTGGCACTGAGACACACAGAGATGGGAAAGCAGCGAAAAGGGAGAAAATGAGTCTTTCACAGCAAGCCTGGTTTCAATGACTGGTTGTCATTGGAAAAACTTCCCAAATACTTCCGTCTTTAAAATGTTATTTGCTGGTTGTTGTCCTTTATCGCTACATCTTAGACAAATTTCCATTTTCAGAAGCTGTTTGCAGTGGTTTCAACAGTAAAATCAGCTTTGCACATTGAATATTTTAGGTATTAAACACTGAAACACCTTGTGATTGTGCCACTAAACACTGAAATATCTACTCTGACATGGAGGCTCACTGCATTACATCCCTGTTTAGAAGACATGCTTGTAGATTTTTACATCAGATCCTTGGTAGAACTGTTTTGTTTTTTTATTTTCATAAAATTTCAGTATGGCAAAAATGCAGAAGAATGTAATTTGCACTACAAGTTTTCCTTTTTTTTTTTTTATTCCCAGTAAAACTTGCCAACACTACATCTTTCCAGTCAACCTGATTCTTTCTATAATATAGAACAAAACATTATAAAAACATGTGTCAAAGTATTTGTTGTTTTTCCAACTGTGTACAATACTCTAATAAACAACACTAGTGCTAATTCATAGTAAGAGACGCAGAACTTGCTCTGAGGGTAATTATCTACTTTTGATCAAATGGAAGTGTTCTGTTTCTCATTTTGTTTTGGGCTTGTTTAATCAGAGAAGTTCCAAAAATTATCCCCACAAATCTTCCAACTCTTTAAAATACTTTTTTTCTGAAGATAGAAGAATCATTAAAAAAA
>VWZT01001059.1:1656251-1689551 GCA_013397055.1 Pachycephala philippinensis
GAAACGATAATTTGTTTGGATAATTACACATGGTCATTTTCAAATAATCTGATGACTCTTTTGCCCTCTCATCTCTGTAGTTGCTCTATACATCAGGTCATCACCATATGTCTGATTTCTAGAAATGGGGAATACAATAAAATGTTGTAAATAAACTCTTTGTATTCCTCTTCAATAATTTAACTCTTGTGTCCTACATATTTTCTTACTTGACTAACTTTCTTACTTTAGAAAATAAATTTGTTGGCAAGAGTATTTGACAAAATACAATTTCAATTCGGTATTGCAAAACGTTCTGAGACAACAATTTTTTAAACAGGTATTAGTTTCATAAATCTGGTTCAAGAAGAGAGGTTCATCCAAATTGTAGAATGAAAATATTTGAAGACTTCTGTGTGTCAAGGTAAACTTACTGGAATTAAGTATAGTAACCAGTCGTAGCCACATACTCAAACCAAAACTATAAGCAAAATACAACAGAAATAAAAAATGAAAATTGTTATTTTTAAACGTCTCTTATAGGATGTACTCTCAAATCACGATTAATTTTTCCTCTGCTTAATGAACAAGTGAAACAGCCCAGTAACAGGAAAAAGAAATTGTGCCAATTTAGCAGAGGAAACTTGAACCAAATCCTGGTCCTGCCACTGAACCAAATCCTAACTGCTGGGAAATTAGGATCCAGAGCCAAACTGTAAGGATGACACAATACTCACAGACCACAGCAAAATCCTTGACAAATCAGAGGGTATCTGAGCATTACTGCACTACAGGGAAAGCAGGATGCAAACTTGGATTTGCCCAGAAGGTTTGCATTTGGCTCTGTTCCAGGTGGCTACTATGAATCCTGTGTGTGGATGCAGGCACACAGAGAAATTATGCATTGAGAGTCTTCGTTGAATTTGTATATTTCCTATTTGTTAATTCCTTTGGAAATAGACATCTTGGGATAAATGCAGTACTGTAGGTTAGCTGCTTCCATCTTTAGATGGCTGAAATAGGCTGAGCAGAGAATGCTCTGGGAGGGTGCTGCAGTAGTTACAAAGTCTATCACTGCTATTTATTTCTTTGTTTTATGCAGAATAAGGTACGTTATTCTTTCTCATGAATGACTGTGAAATGATCGAAGGACTGGAACACTTCTCCTATAAGGAACGGCTTAGAGAATTGGGGCTGTTCAGTCAGAAGAGGAGGCTTTGGGGACACCTAATTGCAGCCTGTCAGTGCTTAAAGGGGGCCTATGAGAAAGCTGGGAACAAATTTTTTAGCATGACCTGTTGTGACAGGTCAAGGACTAATGGCTTTAAACTGAATGTGGATAGATTTAGACTAGATACGAGGAAGAAATTTTTTACTATGAGGGTGGCGAAACACTGGCACAGGTTGCCCAGAGAAGGGCTGGATGTCCCATCCCGGGAAATATGCAAGGTCAGGCTGGGTGGGGCTCTAAGCAACTGGATCTAGTTGAAGATGTCCCTGCTCATTGAAGGGGGTTTGCACTACATGGCCTTTAAAAGTCCCTTCCAACCCTAACTATTCCATGATTTTCACAAGGAACTTCCTCAAGCATCCTTTCCTGCTCCAACTGCAATGGTCTCTAATTGCAGCTCAGTACTCCAAAAGGTCTCACATACTACTTTTGCCAGCACCAAGGAGATTAGTAATTCTGAGACAATCAAGGTCTCAAAGAGCTTGTAACACACACCAGCCAGCAATGTGTATATATGTGGCTCTCAACTCTTATTAGTATGGGGGAACATCCATCAGTTTTGCATGCAAGGTAGTTTTAAAATACATCGGACGAGATAAAGATATCTACGGAATTTCAATAAGAACGTTATTTCTCTCCTTGTGGCTTGGAGGACTTTTCCTTATTTAAGGACGCTAGACCCAGAGAGAGAGCAAAGGCAGTACCAGTTACTCATGTGCAAGAGCAGTATGATTTACCCTCTGTGCATGTCTCTGGTTGCCCAGAGCACTCACGTCCCATGTAGCATATGGTTCCCAGATTAGAAAAAAGTTCTTTGCCATGATTCACAACCTTCCTCACGTACTCATTTGCCATATTGCGAGCAAATGCAGAACTGTACCTTTTTATTATACATAAAATTAATTGTAATAAAGTGTTATTTCCCTCTATGACACCTTTCTAAGGATTCTCTTCTGAAGAGATTTAATGGCCTGCTCTCATACTGAGGTTCACCTAGTTCATTTTGTCACTCCCAAGTGAGGACATCATACTAGGGAGGGATTTAATTCTTGAAGAGAGGTTGCTTTACTCTGAGCACTTCCAGCAATGGAAAATTTAATACTGTCTTCAACAATAGCTTGTCTAGGATCTAAGTTGACATGAAACAAGGTAATCCCCCAGAAATATATGAAAGGATGGCATCATCCCAGGTGAAGAGTTGCTTCAGAAACTCCATAATCTAAGGACCTGCTCTTAGAATAGACCTGTAAAAACAAGCCCACCTAATCACATTTTGTTGAAGAACAACTCATGGTTAAAAATAAGTGTGTTTTTCCTGCACAAGTCCAAAGAGCTTATGACCAGAAATAATGCTCTTATCTTAGCAGCACTGTATGAAGTTAGAGGACAAGACAAGGGCACTGCCAGTCGGAAGACAGAGAGAACTGCTTTACCTCAAGTGGCTGTGGCATATCAGGCAGGTCACAAAGTCAACATGCAAAGAGTAAGGCAACACAAGTTTATGCTAGTCAGCAATCCTACAGGAAGGGTTTGAGATCTATATCCAGTGGCAAATTATGGCAGATGCAATTTCTCCAGTAAGTATCCCCACAAAGAACAAGTCTGTCTTGCTACTACTTTCGCTACTGCTAACACAGACAAACTGTTTGATAAAGCATTTGGGGCTAATTGCTTCAGCAGGAACAGCATCTTTGAAAGACTAACAGATAATGATTAAACATCAATTTTTCAGGGAATTTTCTTCCTGAGAAGACAAAGTGGGTTAACCACAGGCTTATTGAAGATGGTTAGAACAAAGTCCTCTGTTCATAGAAGGCTGGAGGGGCAGCAAGTGGCACATCTACATGGTACTTTACAAATGGTGCGGAGCCCAGGTAGAAAATCCTGCCAAGAGGTGGGGAGTATTAACTTGTTCTCAGCACCATAGTAATGAAGTTTCTGGTTTGCAAACATCTTGAAGAGGAAGCAGAACTAGTTCTCTTCTGACGGCAAAGACTATGTGGTTGTCTCTAGAGCTGCCTCCTGAACTGAACCACTCACACCAGTGCCACTGGCATATCAGATGTCCCAAAGAGCCAAAATGTAACAAGTATTCTTCTTCATTATAGGACTTCATGGCAGAGAGACACACCCAAGAAATGCTTTAGAGAACCTCAGTACTGCCTGTGGTCCTGCTTTTCTCAAGCATAACTGGGTCAACAACAGTTTACCTCATGAGCACGTTTTCCTACCTCTGCTTTGTGTTGCCTGGCTGTCATCTCCAAGTTCATCTTCTCCTCCATAGGTCCGAATGGGGGATCGGGCATAGGAATGCTTTTGGATAAGGCTCTCCACACTTTCTCTGTAAAAGGAAACAACACATCAATACCATCCTAAAGAGCATCCTAATTCATTAAGGTAAATACAATGCCTTTTCCTGTCCAGATCACAGCTTTCTCACACAGACTCTTGAAAATTTCTTAACAAAAGACTTACCTCATTGCATGATATTGGAAATGCCAGATTTGGCCTGCATTTTTTTAATATTGCTGATCATCTCTCACCAGCTTCTCCAGCAAAGTAGAGTGAACTTCCTACTGTGTTTCCAGGATGTGGTCTCAGACAGTGAATATAAGACCAGCACTCTTCATAAATTTGAAAATGCAAACTCTGCAGTTATCTGTGCTGAGTGATGAGTCTGGGTTCAAAGAGACACCTGTGGTCCAGCTCCTTTCAAACAAGCTTTTGCATTGCACATGACCACCTCATTTGCTGCTCTCCCCTTTTTCTGAAAGCAGGGGCAAAGACAGGTGTGTCCGGAGACAGCTCAGCTCTGACCATGCTCTCTCAGCATCGGAGTCGAGGGCAGTTCGTAGCAGGAAGTCTACAGATACTACTGATCTCGTGCCACGTCTATTCTGGGAGGTTAGATGTGCCTGCCAGGCCCCTGCCTCGCTGGTAACACAAAGCACTGAAGTCACCCAAACCATTTTTAAATAGAGGGAAGGCATATCTGCATGATAAGGCTTAGCAGTTTGTAAGGAAGATCCAACCTTACACATTCCCAGCGCATTTTCATGTAAGTGGGTGGCATTATACCAAAGATGAAAATGACCTAGGCACATTTCCAAAATGGCTTTGACCTTCTGTTCCTGTTTAAGAAGTCTAAGTAGCAATAGTTATTTAAATCTGCTGCTTGATGAAGGTTTTGTGTAAATTTACCATTGGTCCATTCATACTTGCTAATGCCCTTCGCTTAGAGAGTGTGTCTGTTGCAGAAATTCCAAGGAAAAATATTTTTCAAGTAACGTGATAAATCACAGTGGCACATGTTTTCCTTTCCTACAGAAAGTCCATTATGGTCATTTTGTCCTTGGTCTATCACTGGCATCATTACTTATGCTAGTCTCCTCAGAAAAAAAATAAATAAAAAGAGGATATTATCAAAGTGATTTACTTGTGTCAGGATTGGAAGTGGACTGAAAGCAATGGCAGTTCCTACATAGAGGATGATATAATTGGATTACTGCCTTTTAAGTGATTGAAAACAGTAGGCATATCAGGGCTATCTCGAAGAAGATTTTCCAAAGAAAAAGACAGATGGCATTGTTTACATTATGTGCTGAATGCCTCTTGAAACATTACGCTTTCTTCTGAAGCAGAATCTGAAATGCAAAGAATTTTACTTGACCAAAAGGACTATTTCATATGAGTACAGCACAGCAGAATAACAAATTAGACCAGTGTTGTCTCAGTGATTTAGATACTGGTATATAAACATATTCATAATCAAAGAATTACTAGTCTATAAAGGTCTGAAAAATAAATTTGATTCGAGTGATTGTCTGTATTGTCTCTATTGACTTTATTTCGAGTAAGGGTCTGCTTATAAGGACAGAGATTACAGCATGTAATAATATCCTGATGCAACAGAAACAATGCAGGCTCTAGTTTTAGCGCAGTGGGCCAATTTCACCTCTAAAGCATTGGATCCAATGGCGGCTTGGGGATAAACTCACCCCAATAAATTTACATTTGAATTACCTACAGGGATTTAAAGCTAAATCAAATGCCCACAATTATTACAGACTAAATTCTTTCCAGATGGGTTTGTATGCTAGACAGAGAACTCTATTATTCTCTATGGTTGTCTTCTTTTAAAGGAAAAAGAGAGATGACTTCTTAGTGAACCCTGAATCTGCAAAGTTTGAAACCAGGGAACTATGTGGTAGGTTTATTTATTTATTTTACGATGTAGTGTTGTAGATAGTATGCAAAAGGTTTTGGAAGATTAATCTCATTCATCAGCACAAGAGGCAAAGGTTTTTATGGTAGAGGGAATGGTCTAATGTTGAAACTTGGATCAGGGAAAGCAACTAATCTCACAGAAACAGTTCCTTTTATGCAGCTGAGATTTAATATTCAAAACTGTATGAGCTTATCTTGACTAACCACGTTGGTTGTTTATGCTATAATAACAAAACACCTAGTGAATTTTCATTTTAGAGGTTGAGGCTGAGTCTCATCATGAGTGCAAAATGTTGAGATTCACACAAGAATTTAGGCACCTTCCCCTGCTGTCTTCAGGTGGCCCCTCTTCTTTCCACACACAGCACATGCTGCCTATAAACCTCCAAACAGACCTACAAATGCAAAAGACTGAGCACACCCAAATGTGTGAAAGGAAGCAGGCAGAAAAAAAAGAAGTGGTGTATTTTCTCCACTCATAAAGCGTATCTCTTAAGTTATCCTCCAAGCACTGTTTATTCCACTTAGAAAAACAGGAGCAGAAGTCTGCACTTAGATTTCTTTCCTTCCCCTTGTGTTTCAAAGGAAAGGGGTGGTGGCCTCTGCACCATGATGCAATATTCCATCCTCAGAGAACATCACTTGGAGTCTGGATAGGGAAGACAGCAGTTACAACTCATTTAATCTATGAAAACATTTGGAGTTTCCCACATAGGTTGGAAAGAGGAGACTAACCTCCTCTACCCTTTAAAGACGGGGTGCCTTAGGACTTACTCCAATGCAGATATACAAGAGTAAGCAAAACTTTAACAACAAGACTTAAGTACCTGTGAAATCTAGTTCAACATGCAGGAACAAAGCTGGCAATCTGGAACACGGATTCCTTCTTATACCCTTGTTTCCACTGGGTACAAAAGGACTTAAATCTCAAAATCTTTCAGAAAATTCTCTTTATGGATGTATGAACTCTTTAGGTTATCCCAAATATGGTGCTCTGGAGAGTGTATTAAGACAATACATTTTTTTCAAGTTCCAGAATATTACAATAACACTACTAAAAGGGAAATACATAATTACCTCTGGCCTTATAGTTCTGTATGCAACATCAGATATCTCAATAGCTGATGTTGGTGGTTCAAAGGATTTATGGAAATAATTTTATAAATTACTGAATGATAAATCAATATTTGCCACTTTATGACTCTATGCTCAATTTCAAAATATAGCAAGTGAAGAGTATGGTGGTATTTTTAAAGCTGTTTTTGTGTATTTTTCAGCACTGTTCCACAGTAAACTGTTTGAAGAACAAAGTGACTTCCACTTACTCAATATTCAACTTCTGTCCTCCTGTTTCTTTATTTGTGATCAGAGACTTGTTATCTAATACTGGGACCTAACAATTTTTACTTTTTAATGTGTCTTAGAACTCCACAGTTTCTTCTATTGGCAAGAAATTAGCATTAAACTTTGTTCTGAGAGATCACAAGCTGCCAATTGAATAAAGGAAAGATGTCTTCTTTCTGTCAAATATTTTTGTGTGGTCTACCAACAAGTTTCAGTCTTCCACACTGTTCTTCAACTCACAGATATCTTGGAAATACCCAAAGGAGGGGGAAAAGCACGCACATACACACAATATATTACTATGATTAAGCAGTGCAATGTGTACAACTGGATAATAGCAGGAGATGACAGGCTGGAGAAGAGCAAGTTAGGGACTGAAGCTCCTTGAGAAAAAGGATCCACGTGCCAAATGGAAAGGAAAAAACTAAGCTCGTATTGGCAAGCACACCCACAGAGGAGATGCTGAGGAAGGACAAATGTGAAGAGAGATAATAGGAAAAGGAGCTCAAGCTGATCCCAATAATCTGCATTCCAGCAGAAGCACACTTTGAGCCCAGCCCTATCAATAAACCTTATTATGAATGAAACACTTTTCTCCTTTGTCCAAGAAATAAAACAACAAAATTTGAACCTGAAATCAAAGCATGTGACAGGCTGAGAGAATTCATCAATTAGAAAGGGTTTAGGGTGCACAGGGAACATCTTGCTATTCTGCATGGTCTAACCTCATGATTAAATATTTCACTCTTGCCTCTGCTGACAACCTGTTCCAAAACCTCCAGCTAGGGATGCTTTATGTCATGCAGCTCCACGATGAGTCTTTGGCCTTGTTTAGTTAACAGTGCCCTGTATCTACAGAGTAGCCTCAGAGGACCAAAAGAAGATAGGAAAATCCCGATGTAACTGACAAATGATTCACTAACACTTTACAGACCAAACCCGAGATTTGCCATGGATTTGAACTAGGAGAGGGCAAAAAACAGAGCTGGCTTGGTAAGTAGCTGAGGCTCTGTGTGAGGGTGCTCACTTTCTTTTGCTGTCAACCCAGATTATAGAAATTCTCTCAGGAGATGATAAAGTCCCAGATTACCCTGAGCAGGATCTTTAATCAAGATGAAAGAACAGGGCTTCTTTGTAGGTAGGAGCAGGCATCTCTGATGTCATTTTTTCTGCTCCTTTTGCTATTACTGTACTTCAGCTGTGCATGCACTGCAGCCTGGTGATCACCACGACCCTGATTCTGAATTTAGCAGAAAGGAGTTGGAAATGGGAAGTCTGCCTTCTCCCTTTGGGACAAGAATGCTTAAGACAATATATTTAGTGTTGGTGAAGGTGTCAGAAAAGCTGATTCAGAACTAGCTTGCTGGAACCAGGGCATCAGTTATCTATCTTAGATCTATACCATGGCTACAAAGAGGATGAAGTGGATGTAAGGGGCAGCCATCCCTTCCACTGGGAGCCAGGTTCAAGCATTGTTGAAGACAACGTTCTAAAGCCAAACTGCAGTGAAAGAGAGCAAGTGGCTGAGCCAGGCACTCTGAACTTAAGTCTTCTGCTTAAGTTACTGTTTCAGGAATGGCTACAAGACCTAAAAATTTCAGAGCAGAGCTGAGCAGCCTCTTAGTATTAACCTCTTTGTTTTTACCCCTTGCTATCCAAGTGCTAGGTATGCAGAAAGGTAAGGATATCCCTAGAATCTGCTCCCTGTTCCTGGTGTCATGGGGTTTGCTTTTATCTATTTTTTTTCTTTTTCTTTGCAAGAAAAGACAATGTCAATAAAAAAAAAAAGAAGGAAAATAATAAAATAGTAAAACTGACAATCGTGTTTTGCTTGGCCATTCAGTCCAACACAAAGAAAAACACAGAACAGGATATAAAGTGTATGAATTATCAGTTTGCAGCCTGAATGACTTCTTTAGTTCTGCATTTCAAAGGTTTCCTTTTTTTGTAGCTGCCAGTTAGTATGTTTGGAAGAAAGCCCAGATAACAGAAGACGTCAGAAGTGAGGTGAGGTGAAGACAGATGGAATAAATGGGCTGAGAAGGCACAAAAATAAACTTGTCGGAAGTTGCACTGTAGTAGAATTTTTTTTTAAGGGAAAAGATGACTAATTTGTCCAAGACACAAGTGCTAAAAACAAGTCTGTAGAAAAAAAAAAGAAAACAAACCCAAACAAAAAAACCAACCAACGAACAAAACTCCCCCCAAAAAACCAACAAAAACCACTCACCTCCCGAAAAACCAAAACGACATAGCAGGAAGAACAAATACATTTATGTAACAGCAGCTGTGAGTGAACAACTATGCTGTCAGAACCACTGTTCAGATATCACTCAGCCTTTACACTCCTGTGGCTTTTATTTGCTATTTTGCATAGGCAAAAACATACAGACATATTAATTTTCTACATATACTTGCTCTTACACTGGTAGATAAATATTAGAGGCTGACCACAGGAACATAATTCAGGTTATGGATGGTCCATGGTATGGACCAAATCCTTCAGCAAGACAAAGAAGTTCTGTTCCACTGCTTAGATTAAATCTGAACCAACCAAGGACAAAACAAGACCTACAGGCTCATGTGACCTGGCCCAAAAGCTAATCCATAGCCCCAAAACACTTTCACATGAAGTCAAAACTGCTGGGCAAGTGTTGGATGGATGCATTACTGCAAGAATATATAAAAGAAAGAAGGGAAGTGAGTCTTAAATTATGAAAAATCTGGGGTTTTATGACTGTAGGAGAACAAGTGTACCTCCACAACGATGTTTACTGTCACTCTCTCGGTAAAAATCCAGAAGTTGTAAATGAGCTGTAATATGCACGGATGTGACAAAGCCTGGTTGAAGCCATGGCATGGGAAAAGTAATAACATTTATGAAGAAGGGGCACGAAGTTATCGATATCCTCACCCCACTTCTCTCAATTGCAAATAAAAATGAGAAAACTGTCTTACATAGCCAGCCCCATGGAGCTCCACTTCACCCAGTGGAGCAACCATTTCTTTCTGACTGTAAGCAAAGGTTGAGAGGTGAGGACAGAGCAGTACTGTGAAATTGTGACTGGGGGAAGTCCCTGGAAAACTTCCTCTGGGGTGGAAACCATAGGCCTAATTTGACATCATCCTCTCCCCTTATGCACACACTACATCTGCATGAGGTGAGTGGAAACCACTAGAATAATAAAACATTTTTATACCATTTTGCACAAGTAAGAAGATAGATAAGAGAAAACGTAAGTGGAAAATGAGCTAGAGTATGAGTGCTTAAAAATTTGGTAACTAAAGATGTTTTAACTGGCACAGGGGCTTTTCTGCTGGGTGAAAAGGAACAGTTTCCTGGCTAACAACAAGCAGAGTCAGAGGAACCAGTTTTGAAGGGAATAATTTAGTTGTTTAAACACAGGCAGGTAGTGCTTTCAAGATTTGCTAAGGCATCCAATCTCCTGCAGTGTTCTGGAAGGGATGATGCAGAAAATACAGACAATCCACCCACCCATCTGGAGCAGCAGCTGAAGGCTGGAGAAACCTCAGCAACATCTGGAATGGCACTAGATACCAGGCATTTAGGCACCAGGGTCCCTGGTATTTCTCCCTAAATTCAGAACTTTTTTCCTTCTCTGAACCCGAACATCAGAGATGATATCTCATGGCTGGTTGCTGACATTCACAGACTGACAAGTAGCTGAGAATAAAAGATCAGCTGGGAGTTTGACTTGTTGGAGAACTGTGACAAAGCCCTACTTAACCATGGATGTGGGGGCAGGTCATAGTGCATGTATTTATTTCTGGCTGTTGGCAGGGGACTTTCAAGAGTCCAGGTGTTCTTCTAGACCAGCAGTAGGCAGTAGGGATAGGGAAGAAGGCAGCTCTGTGGGGTCAGCAGGGAAGGGGTGGGACAGAGGACGGCTGTGCAGAGCCCATCACTGAGCACGTGGCTTTGACTGATCCTTCAGCAGGGAGGTGCCCATATCCAGGCATTAGCATGATCTTTGCTTACAGCCTTGTAAGCCAGCATGATGTATTTCCACATCTCAGAGATGAAGCTCCTCAGGGGAAAATCTGGAATTTTATTACCATGCAAATCCAGTTGGGATGCTGCTCTCTTATTTCCCCATCCCCCCGTCCTTCCCTTCGCTACCTAAAAATTACTTGGGTATGCAACAATACTTTTCCATATTTCCTCTTGAAGCATCCCAGAAACATTACTGGACTTGTGCAGATGGATATACTCACTTAACTCTCTCCTTAATAGTTAAAAATCCATACCCTGAACTTGCCTGTCACATACTGGGTCAAATAAGCAAGCAACATTCAGATCATGATCATAAGCTGTCAGTTCTTGTCTGATCATTATTTTACAATTCAGTAGTTCTGTCGCCTCCTGCTCTTGAAGTTATCACGTTTTCCACTGGATTTTTTGGAATGGTATGTAATTATCATGGTTTTATTTATCTGTTTATTTTTAACAGGCTAATTCTTCACAACAACTCAAAAGATGAATTCAGACTCACAATTAAAAAAATTCATCTGTTGGGTTCTGTCTCTGCATCCTTTATGCCTCTGGCAGTTTTTTCTTCAGCAGAAATGCCTCATTACTGCATTTCGCATCCATAGTCAACACCACAGTATGCTAAGCTCCACGTTCTGGTAATTGCTGTTAAATGTTCAATTTTTTTGTTCACAACCACTGTGGGAGCCTTTTTATAGTAGAAGAGATGTAAATAACACGTAAAAAGATCAAAAGGTGAGTCAGAAACTTATCTAAATCACAGTAGCCCCAGATAAAGCCTGCCCCATTGCTATAAATAGGTTACCACAAGTAATGCAGGGAAGGGGTTGATTGTGAAAGGAATCTTGCATCCTACAAAAAATTTGGTATATACCAAACTCACCAAAGATTTTTTCAATAGTTAAAAGGCTTACATATAGCTATGAGGACAAGGAAACCATTCTATGGTACTCAGACAGGAACAAAAGAAAACACAGGCATTTCAAAAGTTTTGCTGTTGCCTACCTCCTCTACTGTTGTGCAAATTTCACCGTCTTTACATATATTACTTCAACTCTAACACATACAATGCCAACAGATTTAATCCTAAAGGCATTTGCAGCTTGAATTTCTTACATAAGGATCGTAAATCTAGAATGGGAAGCCTGAAATCGTTAAAGTCACATATTTATAAAATCATATTCAATTAGGTTAAAAAAGTGCAATTTCTGTCATCATGTCATAAAAAGATGTGTTTTTCTCTCAGATCTACTATAAAGAAAAGCTCCCTATATTGTTACAGATAGAGGCTGTTTTCAATCAGTTACAAGAAGCAATCCAATTACTGGATGGTTTAGTGCAGTAACTGACTCCAGACTAATTTAATTTCTTTAGGTCTCTAAAGATCAATTGATCTGATTTGTTTCCCTCCCCAAAGGCTGTTTAAGAAAAAGCAGGCTTAAATACCTGGAAATGAAATACAAAGCTCTGTACACTTTCACACTACTTAGGTCATTTGGAAAAGCTGGAACTCAGGATAAATGAGTGCTGTCTTGGCCCCAACATCACGGGATGCTTTACGGGAGGCCATTAGGGTCACCACGCCACACTGTAGATTACACACGCACGTGCTGCGTGCACGCCTGCTTAGGGAGCAGTGCAGGGGAAGTATTTTCACAGCTCCTGGATAACTATTCAATTTTCAAGAGCTGTGCAAGAGGCCATTTGGCCTTCATAGTCTTTTCCCTGGCAAATAAGTATTTTTCTCCAGCAGTGATCTTATAGTTTCCAACTGGACTGAGCAAGAGCCATGCTGTACTATTCAACATTCATCTATTTGCAATTCATGTGGCAATGGACATCAAGTAAGAAATTCTTCCTGTTGTCATATCTCACTTTGCTACTTCCTTTGCTTTGTTTCAGATTTCTTTAAGGAATTTTGCTGGTGCTAAGATGAAATCTATAGAACCAGTGGGCACTTAGAGAATTATGTCCACATCTGCCTGAATATTTTAATGCCAGAACCAAATAAACCCCTTGATACTCCTGGACCGTTTGTATAACTTAGGCAATTCCCAAAAAATCTCTTACCAGCCCATTTGCATGTTACACTTTACTATCTCATGACTTGATTTGTTGTGCAGCAGGTTTTGTATTTTTAAATACTGTTGTAATAGCAATCAGGGCTAAGCTTTCTAATTTAAGTCAGAATCAGACCTGACCCAAACTTGGGCTCTCAAATCCAGAGTATTAATGTAAGTTTAATAGTTTTCACATTCTGTTTCTTGCATTTATTGTAGGCTTCACATTTGTCTGCCTTATCGTTCATGGCAACATTTGTGCCTGGGCTTGGCTGCCTGTCTCAGGCTCTATTCTTACACTTATCAATAAACAAAAGGGCACTGCAGCTTATGCTCAGAATTTCTGACTCCATGCCATGTGCTGTTATAATAAGATGTCCTCTGGAAAAATTCCCTTCATATCCAGCACCACGATAGTCAGTTCATCCGCACAGAGGTAACTAAGTTTTTCTCCCAGCTTATCTGTTCAGACTCTTTCCGCCCTTGCAAAGCTGTGTTGTTAGATGTCTCCTGTCTGTAAAACAAGGAAACCTCTGCCAACAGGTCCTCCCTTGACTACTTATTGCATCCAAACCTGAGCTTTGGATGTTGTTTACCTCACTATTCTGTTAATACATTAGACTATGCTATTTTTATTAAATTTGCCTCTTTTTCTTTGTTTGCTTTCATTTTCAATGAAGGCTTTCACTTAAGAAACAATTTTCAACAACTTTGCTAGTGTGCACTGCAGCCTACAAGCTTTCTTTCCCCAAATTACTGGTTTTTTACCCATTTACTCAACAGATCACTAATGATCCAGTCACTAGTAAGGTGTAAAGGATACCACTATTTCCTATCTTTGAGCCCGCTTAGATAGAGGTACTTTGGAACTGCTGTAAAGACTTTCTCTTGCTCTGTGGCTATGACTCCATTGAGCAGTTTGTCCTCTGTATGCACCTGTGAAAAATGATTCACAGATGCATCTGGATATCCCCACATAGGAGCCTGGAGAGGTTTGGCCTCTCCAAACTTTCTTTCATGATTGTGTAGGAAAATGCTCATAGGAAAAATTGGATGTGCTATATCCATCTCCATCGAGTTCTCTTCCAGCTTAAAGGACACAGGCAGCTTAATTTGCTTCATTTGCCAAGCTATTTGACACGATATCATAAAAATGTGGCGTGCTGGAAAGCTACCAAGAGATTGAAGTTTATTTCCTAACTCAGCTGTGGGTTAATGCTTCTGTCCCTGTGGCACAGTTGCTTGTAATGAGCTGTACACACACAAAACAGTTTCCAGATAAAGGTTTCCCCTGATGCAGCTTGTAATGCAACTTCAGCGAAACAAAAATGGCATCTTTGTTGTCAGAGTGGGAGTTATGGGAGTCATCCTGATGGCAGTAATTGCCGATTCGATGTCGGGGACTGCTGAAGTGAATTTTGGGAGCTCTCCTCTCTCTTTTCCACTATGTTGAGCAGTGGGGAGCTGTAAAGACGTTTTTCACAGGACCACTGCCCTTGTTTCCCATTGACCCAATTCACAGCCCTCAATAGGATTAAATGGCATGATAAGAAAAAAGCTTTTCATTCTGAAGTTGTAAAACTGACCCTCTTCCCCCGCCTCAAGAAGCCCCCTGAGGAAGACGAATATATTGGCCCCAACTGGAACAGATGTCAAAACTCAAAACAGCTCTTTCTTCATAAAGTTTATAAGTATTTTTAAAGGATGTGGAGGAGTCTTACTATATGCAGTAAGATAACGTTAAAATGCACAGGTTCTCAGGAGTTGAAAGGATGCTTTTCCTACAAACTCTCTCTTCTCTTTATCTTATCTGCATGGAAAGTAAACAGAAAGTCCCCATTACCTCTCAATATCAGTGAGTCTGGAAGAGTCACGGAATCCTTTAGCAAAAGGGTTGCTGTCAATTTTCAACTTGGTTATCTGGAAACACAGAAAAGAGCAACATTACATGAATATAGTGTTAAGGTACTGCAGCGTACAAAGTGTTAACCAATCCATCCCCTGTGACCTCACTGCCAATTTTATCCGCGTGCCCTGTGCGTGTGCATGTGTGCTGCTCTTGAGACACTGCAAAGCTGAGGAGGCAAACCAGGGTGTACTGCACACATGGCAGTGGAAAGACCAAAGGGCACAGCAGGCTCAGCCTTCCTGTTGCCCGGAGCAGGAGGAACCCACCCATGTACAGCATTACAGCTTCCAAATACTTTCACAGCATCAATCAGGTTGTCTTTTCCACAAGCAGTACAAATCACCCTGCTAACAGCTGAGCCTGCTTGGTGGAGCTGCACATCAACCAGTACAAGCCCAAACAACCTGAAGCCATGGCTTCAGTTCAGCACCACCTTTTCTTTTACTGGGATGGAAATGTTCTCAGCCAGGCCTACCAGCCACCACACAGGGGCAGTTTAACTGGTTTTGTATGAAAAGAGGCTGAGGAAGGGAAGGAAAAATGTGCGGAGAACTCAGATTTAAAGTGACAGAGCCTGCATTGAAGGAATAACCCCACTGAAACTATCACAGTCTTGAAAAAACACAGATCATGAATAAAAACTTTCCTCCCTTCCTCAAAGGTAGCTATAAACCTGCCCAGTAATTCAGTCAGTCTTTCCATTTTGACAGAGCAACCCATTGATCAGGAATCCCTCCTGCCCCAAAGCATCTGAGCTCCCCTTTACTTTGCAGTGAAACTTTCCAGACATATGGCAGTGGCTTTCAAATATGTTTTTTTGAGGACCAGGAAAAAAAATGCACCATTGTCCTTGTGAAATTTTCTATCTATCCAGCCAATTTAGATTTGGTGAATAAAACCTGAGACATCATTGTAATATTTGGATTTTCCAGCCATACTTCTTTGAAGAGCTAAAAATAAAATTGTAAGTGGAAGTTAGACCATGATGAGAGACAACACAGGACCCATCCTGCAAGGCAGTGAATGCCACCAACTCTATCTTAAGCCCATGAAAATCAACAGCTCTCAACATTTCATATTAAGGGGCTTTGTCATCCTGACTTCCCTCAAAAAAAAAGACTGTATCGAAGAGGCCACAACCTCATTTTTAATAACTGGGCCTCAAGACTCAGGGAAAAAAAAAGGGATCTTTTCCAAATCCTCCAACAATGAAACACTCTCATCAAACAAATATATTTCAAACTAGGGTAGCTTCTCCCCCAAAATAAAAAAGAAATAAAAAATAAAGAGGTCAACTGGACCCAACTTTTAATTCTGAGAAAGAGGTCTTCTCTGAGGAAAATAGAGAGGAAAGGACATGCTGAAAAAGCCAAATTCTGAGTTTTTAATTAAGGGTCTGCCAGTGGTCAAACACCATGGACCTGAGTGCTGGTCGAGGGTTTGAAGCCATCCCATGGCTCAGGTACAACTGGTCGAAACAACCCTGGACCTTGAAACAGCTCAGAAAGTTAGTTACAGACTCATTCTATTTCCAAGATATCCACAAGCCCTCAGCTCATGGTGATGTTGCAGAATGGTGAGCTAGTGCCTCACGTCCAGTGAACATTTTTATGGCAGCATTTTGAAAACTACCTTGAAAAAAGACAAAGCTCTAACTAGTTCCATTGACTGAGATCACCGACACACCAAGCCAACTGCACTACAGAACAATAAGGATGTCTATTCATCTCTTGAGCATATTTTCACCAATCAAACTTCCATCTTCCTGATATTAAAGTTTTGGTATGACATCACAGGAGAAACTTTTTTGTATCCACCAAAGCCAGATGAGACTTACAATCATTTATGGCCATATTTTTCCTGAGAGACTGTCTCACAAACAATCAGAGAACATCTGCTAGAAAGCATTTTAAAATGAAATCTGACCTACAATTCAACTCTGTGGCAGTGGTTTTGACTGTTTAAATAAATGCATGCCCTTTAAATCTTAAATTATGAGATAGTTTGTTGAAAGTGTAATGTATTTAGCTTTTATCTAATAACCTCCAGAAATGTAATCAATCCCTCCTTAAAAGAGTTCTGAAAGAAATGGCAAAAATGAAAAAAGGCTCCATTTTCATTAGTCATAAATAAAATGACAACATCAACCTCTAGGGGTTCCGGAGATGTTCCATTGAGACATTTTCCAGGACTCAATGTATGTGCTTTGGGAAGGTTAGTTTAAGAACATCTCTAGTGTAAATATCATCGGTAGACACAAATCCGTCCTACAGAAATAAATTCCGGGTTTAGCTGGTTTTGTGCCTGTTACTGTTTTGCTGGTTTCTAAAGAAAGTTACATGGAAAAATCTAACTGCCTGTCCAAACATTATTTTCTTGAGATAGCCAGGTGCTGAGTGTGTTTTCTACAGCATTCAGATACAAATCTGAGTCTAAATCAATACATTAAAGCCTTAATGCAGGATGTGGGGTCTGTCATAAGGACTGACTTAATACTACTAATATTATCTTCAGAGCTTCCTTGGCCCCCATGCAGTAGTTTCGTTTTATTCATAACATTCCAAATTTAATTACTTTTGCTTCATATTAAGAAACGCCAACTTCTTTAAATAATCCAGCAGGTACATTGACTTTGTGATGCTGCCTGCCCACATATTTGGACAGGGACTGTATTTTTCTTAACTTGAGGGAGCTAAGGAGTGAAATAGGAGGGGTTTTTTGAAGTACCATAGTCAGTAAGCCCTTAAAGTGTGCTCTGAATCACACTGAAGGCAACAACATATTTCCACTGACTTAAATATTAAAGCCCAATCCACCGTCAAGCAGAGCCTCTGTTCTCTGATTGTTTATAGACTTCCTAAAATTACTCATTAGCAATCCATTGTTATGATCTCCTCCATTTTGTATATATTATTCACTGGCATGCAAATTGAAATTCAAACATCTGGATGTAATCTGGGCAGCCTCTGAAAAGCATATCTCTGAGTGATTTTCCTTACGTTTGAGCCTTACAGCTTAATTAGTCAACTTTTTAAGCCCATGAAATCATCATGTGCAAACCAGAATCTCTCTCAGCTCATAGCTTGTGGCATAAAAGATCACTGCAAATAAGAACAGTTCTTTAATGAGCTATAATTAGAAAATGACTAAATGTTAATACGCAAGCAGCTTTGTATAGACAGAAGGGAAGACAAAAGAAAACCTCTTGCTTGTCGTTTTTACTCTCATGAATAATCGTTATGGCTCTTTGAAGTCTGTAGTACTACTGTATATTCAGGAATTACTCATGAATGTGAATAAAATTGGCATGGAAAGGTAGGTTATGGCAGAGATTTTCCTAGTTTAGATTGGGCAGAAGGGAGTTTTCAGCAGAGTGGGATCTAGTTTCATACGTGGAAATTAGCAATTCTACTCACCAATTGATTCTGGTAGGCAGTAACAGCAGTAAAAACTGTCTCTGGAAAGATGAATGTCCTGAACTCCTCTGATTTCAGATTGAGCAAAGAAGCCGTGTGATCCTTCTTCTTAATGATGTGGACCCTTGGCTGGTACTTGTGCATGGAGTTCAAAATGATCTGCAAGAAAGAATGACACAGCACTGTCCAGAGAGGAAGGTTGACAGGACCCTCAAAGACTGTAAAACCATGGTGGGGGGAAAAAGAGATCTAATTAACACTGGGGAAGCAGGGGAATTGTCTGAAGTCTAACCAGCCAGGGGCTGGTTTTCAGAGCAAACTCTCCAGCTCCTTTGGGCAGTTCCAGGAAATGAAGGTGGAAAAGCAGGCATCCCAGGAGCTAGTCTCCTCTCACTCCTACGCCACTGGTGAGCATGCATTTCTTCAAGCATAAATACCTGTTCCTACAGGTGAGGTGTTTTACATACAGAATTAGTTACTGCCAGAGTGTGCCCTGGTTGGCAGGTGTGAATATGTAACTCCTGAAAGCTAATGGCCAAGGCTCCCCGCTTGCAAAAATGCACAGGTGCAGAAAGAAAACAGTCGCAAATCCCTCAGAAAATAAATGACGGAAAAAATTAGACCATCCAAAAACCTACCAGCAGCAGCATCACAAAGTGTCTGACCAAAAGTAAAACTCCACGTAGCCTTTCACTGTGGCAAACTTTTAAAACAAACTACTTCATAGACGCTCTTCACCGCAGACTACCAAAAATGAGAGCAAGGAAGGAAACCAGTACGGAACCCCCAAATGACTGGGTTTTGCTATTCTATCCTCATTAATAATTGTTTATGAGCTCCCAAAACAATTCTAAACCTAAGCTACCAACCAACCAATTTCAACGTTCACTGGAGTCAAACCAAGAGTCCCCCTTGTTTCAGTTACCACCGGCTGGAGGCCTGTTTGGCTGCCTCTAACCACAGTATTACAATGTAAGAATTAAATACAGAGCTCAGCTCACACCAGCCCTTGTTTTGGATATAATCACAGTCACAAGACGAAATTGGCAATGGTGTGGGTGGTTCTATTTTGCAGGGGCCATAACGACATTACAGTCAGCTCCGTACATCTGGAATAGCTAATGTGCATTCCTCAGGAAGCGTTAACTTCAGCTGAAACATAGCAGGAGCAGTGCAGTATTTCATGCTAAGTCAATGAGAAAGGTTGCACATTGCATTGGAGTGGAGAGCTTAGAGACAGCTCTATCATGGCTACAATTTCCATCAGCGTTTTTCTTTGCTGCTCCTTTGGGGCCAAATATTGCCAAGACTCACGCTGGGACTTTAAGGGGAGGCACACAGCAACAAGAAAGACATTACGATGACAGTGAACCATCATCCTGAGAGCGCTGTGTGTCTGCTTTAACCAGCTCAGGTCCTTTTCACCATTTTATGTAGGCGCGCACACAACAGCCATGGACCTTGCCTTGAAAACCCTTTGCAGTTTTCCCTCTCTTTGTAAAATTTTGTCTTGCCATCCTAGTTATTTGGAGTGCTCTAAGCAGATGGAAAAGACATTTTAAAGCAGGGTGTGTAGATGGTGATGAGCTTACTGAGGGGTTGGCCCACAGACCTTGGTGCTTTCCATCGCCTTTCATAGCCGTGATATCCACACCAAGGCATTACATCTGAGCAGCAATCAAGCAGAAGGAGGAAAAAGTTGTGACAGAGCAGCTCCCACACATGCCCTTTCCTTTCACTCCTCTCCGAATGCAAATTGTGATAAAGAAACTACATTTCTCAAACAAGACCATGTAATCCCTTATGAAAGTTTTCCAAAAAATGAAGCACACATAGATAACCTCCCCTGCCATGGTACTCTACATTTCTTGTTCCCACCAGAGACAAGCCTGGTCATTCATGTACAGAACAAGTACTGAATGTAGCCAGGAGGTCACAAAAGACACATGGCCAAGGTAAAGGTCACCATTTCCTTCACATGAGGGTCGGTACGTGTAGTACTCCACCTGCACCCCCACACAAGCTGCTGATGACACACAAAGACACTCCTTAATATCCATGCAACTTTTGTGTCAGGACCATATAAAAACAGCCCAGAGGAGTAAGATCCACAGGGTGTACTTCACAGAGTAGCCTCCAAGAGTGGCCTCAAAGTCCAAGCAGTCCCCGCCTGCATGGTGTAGCTATCAGAAAATCCCTCATGCCAGCTCTGTGACAATCCTGCTGGCGTGTCCCAAGAGATACATCAAGGGCCCCTACACTCATGGCAGCCCCCCTGCACACACTTGCTGGCAGCCACAGGGCCCCAGACACCCCATCCACCTTCGTGCTGACAGCCTGCAGCAGGGGAGATGACCAGGATGCCTCCTTACAGGATCCTGATTGCTGTAAGGTCAGGCAGGTTTGTAGGCATCTGGCTCCCACTGGCTACAGACCAGTCACCAGAGGCAATCTGGATGCCAGCTGCAAAATTCCAAGGTGATTTTGAATTCAGGGACTGTGCTGTGAATGCCGCTTCCATATTCACCAAATAATAGCATTACCATGTAAAGCTTTCTTTCTGAAAACACGAAGGTTCCTAACTTCTGCCTGGTTGACTCTAAGAAACCTTGGGCATAACTCCTTGTGACTATTCCAAACCCCCTGCTTTCACAGTTATTTATTAAACATGTTCACAGCTTTGTGTTTGCTTTTGCAAACATCCATGTGTTTGAGTTTTGCTATTGTAAATGCCAAAAAACCAATTACAATAATGTATACACTCATGGCTCACCTCAGCAAAAATGATGTCACTCCAATGAAGGGCAAGAAAAAGTCCTAAAGAAAGCACTCTGTGTGAAAAATATCACCAAAAATCTGGGGGGAAAATGTCACATTCATTAATATTTTGCAATCAGAAAAACGTCAATTACTTGCTTGGCTGTAAAAATCTAGGGATAGGAGCCGTTTCCTTCCTCTGGTAAGGATATCTGAAAGTGTTCCCATGGAGCGAGCTGTATGTCATGCACTCAGAGATAAGACTTCTGCCGGGTGCTTGGGGAGAATATGTGCATAACTATGGGCTTACACATGCTGCTGAAGGTACACAAGCAGAAATGCTTGCCAACTCCAAAAGTCCCAGAATAAGAGAAAACAAACATATGCTAGAACAAACAAATGCCTCTCTTCTCTACAGATTCCTTTTCAGGAAGTGAACCACCCTACAACTAAACCACAATTACCTTAACACCCATAACTGTCTTCTAGATGATGAAGAAAGCAAGCAACTAGAACAAACTGGAATCAGGTTGGATCCACCTTCCCTACCTGCAACTAGTACTTAAAGGCATCTTTTGGGTCATCCAAACTTCCTCAGGAACTAACCCACCTTATCAAACATAATTAAAAAGTGAAGACTGGCTCTTTCAAACTGAAGGGAGAGATTTTGGGAGGTGTTTCAATTCTCCTCTTCTCTTCGTACACAGGAGTTCAGAAATGCCATGGGCCAGAGCACAGTGAGCCCTCCTTAAAGGCTTGAGAGGATCGATTTTTTCCTTAATTCTAGTGATCATCCACTGATGGCATTCACAGAGCTTCAATAAGGCAGCACATAAAACCTGACATCCTAATTTGGAACATAAACCCCCACAAAATATTAAAAAGAGAGTGCTCCGTGGAGGGGTAACACCTGTCACTCAAATCTCAACACAGGATCAAGCCTTCAGGGCTTATCCTTAACTGAACACACAAAACTTTCCATTGTCGTTGGCTGTGCAGAGCCTTTGTAAAGAATGGATCAACCTCTGCTTCTCCGGAAATTAATGGGAAGGCTGCATCTCAAACGCTACGGATCATTTTCTCCTGCTGCCTCTATTTGAGACGATTACATCTTCTTGCTCTGCCACAAGTCTCTGTTCCCGACAGCTCCTCAGACCTACTTCTTCCTCCTCCTCCTCTGGGCTTCTGGGAACTGCAGCACTCCTAACTAGCTTGCAATATACTGCTGCGAGCCCTTTATTAGAGGCACACATGGCCCCTGTTACGATGAAAAATGCTTCTTTTTAAGTGCTCACGTATACTGCTCTATCATCACTCGGTGATAGAGCCCACAAATCTTCAGCTTTGCCCTTCTACAGATTATGAAATAAAAGAGAGGAAAAAACCAAAACCATTCTCCACTAGTCATGAAGGGAACAACGGTGGGAACTGGTTTCAAGAACAATATACCCACAGATGGATGTCTATAAAAGAACAACAGAGAGGCATCTATCTGGGCTTTCTTTTGTTTATTTGTTTGGGGTTTTCAGCTATTTTTGATGTTATTTCCAGGATATATTTTAAATTATCATGGCTGTGATTCGATGCTCAGTTCTTGAAATGAGTGAAAATTCACTTTTGGATGAGAAACATTTGCAGAGAACACAGCTGAGACAAATGGTCACTGTCTCACACAGTCCAGGCAATAAATACCACACTAGGGAAGGGATTTCTGATACATTGTATTCTGCAATTATTCAGCTGAACAAATTAGTTACCCCTACACATGCTTTAGAATTCAAAATCATTCCTCTCTTCCCAACACCTCATTTACTGACACTGCCTTTGTGCTCATTCTTCTGAACTGTCCTGTTCTCAGACAACAACTCTTTCAAATCCATCCCCTTGCTCCTTCTGCCTTCCCTGAGAGAATCACCAAGCCCAGAGGCAACAATTTTAGTTCTTTCTTTGCAATGTGGAGGCACTACCTAGTCATTCCTGCACTTTAGTGGCACTTTTGGGGAGAGGACAGGACAGACAATACCTATTCTTACCACCTAGCACTAGGCAGTCAGATGAGTAAAGGAGTTGTCCCCACTAATGGAGCATAGCAGGAGCCCATGGCAAGCAGCTCTGAATCCTATTTACCATCTTCCAGCCTCGGGGCTTGTGACAACAAACTGGCACCAGCAATCAGAGCTGGGACCTGCCTCCTTCAGAGGCCCAAGCCCACCCTGTGGCACCTTGACTTGCAGTTAGCCTACAGGTATTTCAAGGGCAATTGAGGCACACTTATTTTTTATGATTCTATAGACCTTGCCTTGGTGTCAAGTCACTGTTTTCTTCTGATTCTGTGCCCATGCTGTGACGAGTCTGGAAGTAAAAGAGCTCTTATTGATGGACCCAACCCTAGCAGGTGGCCTGAAGTGACCTGCAGGGAGCTTCCAAGCACACATGTAAAAGCACGTGGGTTTGCTGGCCATGGCATGTGGCAGAGCGTAGTGCCAAGTCACAGAAAACTGCAAGCAGAAGCACAACAAAAGGCTCGGCTGCCTTCCTTCTATCCCTTGCTCTGATGCTCAACTCCACCCTGAACTTGTCCCAGATGGACATTTTGCCTCTAGTGGTAGCAGGATTTGATCTGGGCTGTAGCCTATGAAATATTTTTTAAAATCCTGACTTTTAAAGTTGCCGACTCCTCAACAACAGAGGAACCGAAAAGGACCCTTAAACGTATTAAACCAAACACATTCAAGCGTCACACAACATCTTCCACTGCTGTGGTATGAAGGGCTGGCTAAGAGAGATGTAACGTAGGGGCCATAGCAGCCTTTCCCCATGGCAGTCTCTCTCCCATTTAGCCCTGTGGCCCAAGCAAGCAATT
The DNA here is from genome assembly GCA_013397055.1 of Pachycephala philippinensis. NCBI lineage: Eukaryota > Metazoa > Chordata > Aves > Passeriformes > Pachycephala > Pachycephala philippinensis. The sequence goes on from VWZT01001059.1 coordinate 1,680,050, forward strand.
CCCTGGTGATTTCTTTTCCCTTTCCCACCCACAGGGCTACTCACATGGCCATGCTGATCCAGCTCATTGTTGGTGAGTTTGACTTTTTCGAAGGACACCATCTGCTTCAGCAGTTGCTCTCCTGTGAATGGGGAGTCAGGGTGCACGTATAACCTAAAAAACACATGGAAAATGCCTGCTCATAAAAAAATCTCACCTCTGGGCTTGTGTGTGGGCACCACCTCCATATGAAATTAAAACGCACATATCATTTTGCTTTCGGGATATGCAGTGTTAAAATGGACATGGACTTCCTGAGAGCTTAGGGTAATACAAATCTGCTGCTAGAACATGGCACCATTTCCCCCAAATTAATGAATTCCTGAAATAAAGCTGTTAATGAAGGACAGTAAAGCAGATGACTTATTCAATTCACTGGAATATAACTGAGAATCCTGTGTCTGAGTGCTAGACTGCTCCTTAGCCATACCTATTATTTTATCCCGCTATCTAAAATGGAGACATTAACTAACATTGGCTGTTGTGTCTTTTCCCAAATGAAAAATTGATCATGTCTTTCCCCACAGCTGTACTAACAAGCACTTAAAATAACAATGACTACAGCTCCAAGAGAAAATACATGGTGTCATTACAGAGATAATGGGGGAATGCAGATAAAAATGCATTTTTCTTTATATGTAACATTAAGCCGTGATAATGATTTTAACCTGCACTCGATCACACATTCGCTGTGGTGACGTCTGTTTATAAGAGGTTGAAGGCTGCAGTCCAGCACAGTGGTCTGACATGAAAAATTAGTTGCAGCTCTGCTATTAACAATCCTACCCTTGGGAAATTAAGCAGAAGAAAAGGAAGCAAGAAGACATGTAGATACAATGATGTATACATTATGACTACACTAATTACAAGCGCCATGCTATTTAAGAGCAATGATTTTATAGGAATAATGTATTGCTGAAAATTATTAACTCAACTGTTCTTTTGGGATGGCAAATGAAGAGCCGGACTAGACCTTCAGCTAGTGCAAACCAGCCCTGTTCTGCTTCTGTCTGCATTGGTTATCACTCACTGAGGGCCTGACTCTCATTTTGGGTGATGTCTTTGGCCACACAAATGACTTTCTTCCATTAGGTGGGTGGGGCAGCACTGAGCTGCCAGGTTAGGAAGATAAACATTTGTCCTTGTTGTTGAGCTACGATTTTAGAATGGAAAAACCACTAAATGGTGGGGCGTAACTCTCCAATAGACCACACTGATCCCTAATCAAGGAATGCCCATACTAAAGATGCAGGGGAGTACAGCCCTGTTGCTCGAAGAGGAAGGAGATTTGATCCTGCATTCTGGTTTTGCCAGCAGAATCCCCAAGACACAGTGAAACTAAAGTTTTACCGGCACAGCTCGCCTCAGATGTGCAGGATGTTTTCCTTACATTGACCCAAAGCACAGCTTGGCTGCTCCAGCTATGTCCATGGGAGGGATGCTGAGCCAGGATTCCTGTCACAATAAAATATTCCTAGCATGCGGGCGTCCTCACTGCTATCAACGCTGCTGATTGCACTGCAAAGCTCATAAAAAAATGATGATGTATCTGAAATTCCAAGACCTGGAATCGTGTTATGTCAAAAGAATCTTAGCTCTCACAAAAACTAACTTTGCCTTCCTCTAAAAAAACTGTGAAAATTTCAATATTTAGAGTCCTGAATTAGAGGAGGCAAAACAAAAAGAGTCCCAAACATGCCCTGCAATTTTTCAGCCAGCCTTGTGATAATTTTTTTTTTTTGGAGCCTGACTCCTAATTTTGAGTGTCTGGATAGCTAATAATGGTTACTGTGATCACACAGCAAGGTTCAGCTAATTGGGACCAAAAAGCCAAAGTATTTCAAATATGCGTGGGGAATGAGTAAAGACCTCCCTGTGCTGAAAAGCTGAGCACAATTGTTTTACACCATCGATGGTTAATGCTTGGCAGTGCTTTAAAACTACCAAGTGCCTGTAAGCAGAGTGCTAACAGGAAAGTCACTGAAGGATGGGCACCAGAATATCGCTTACGGAAATGCAATAATAGACCTTACTTTTTTTACCCATTTGCTACACCCCATCAATCCCACTGCAATGTGGGGCTCCACCTGGTGAGCTACACTTATTTCCCACACTTCTCCCACAGCCTGAGCTTGCACACCTCAGGGAAGAGGCTTGAACACTTGACACAGTAATTTCTGAAGCAGAAGTGGTTGGCAAGACCACGAGTGCACATGAGCAAATAGGTCAGCGAGATAAATATGCACATTCCAGGGCAGTACACGAGGCTCTCCCAGAAGTTTGCCTGGGATCTGCTGCCTAAGGCCAGCCAGATGTGAGGGGCTGCTCGCTTCAATTCACAAAAGATTTAGGAGCCATATTTGGGTGTGAATTTGCTCACAGTATATAATGTTTCGTGATATATGCAAGGTTTGGGTACTGCTTCTTTCTTGTGTATTTTGGAATGCGGCACTGCACTCCCTCTATTTAGTTTAACTGATGGTCTGGTCCCACAAGCCCCATGCATGCTACTTTTATCTACCATAATGTCTCAAATAATTTGCAAAATACAATACCTTTTAAAGGTTTCCTGCCTAGAGTTCTCCATAAGTGTGTAAACACTATAATTTCATTAAACAAATTATTGTAGACAAATACAGTTTTAAAAAAAAAGTGACAAATTTTTGAGTGAAAGAAACGAAGCAAAAAAGGAAGAAGATCAAATAAAGGTACATGCTGAAACTTACTGAACTGATGTTTCACACAGTCTTAACCATGTGGAAGACAAACACAAAATATCACACAGGAACTCTATCCCCAGACAGCACTTTAGGAGATTTACAAGACTTTCTGAAAAGTATTTTTATTTAAGTGTTGGTTGCAACATAAACTTGTTCATTGCAACATAAACTTGTCTTCAACATTGACAGCAGGAAGACAAGGATAAAACTGGTTTTAATAGAAAGTTCCCTGAAGGGCTAATCTTTCAAACAGAATTGCAGAATACTTATTAATTTGAAAAAAACCAAAAATCCCAAAAAACCCCTACAAAACTGTCTTAGTGTCGAAAGTTATTTTTATAATGGAAAGAGTAAACCATCAAACTGGTTCAATCCTGTAAAGTCTTACACCCAGGCACAATGCAACTCCTGAATAATTCTCCTGATGTCAGTGTGCCTGTGCAGATGCCGGCAGTGGTGTGTGGGGAGTAGGTACCTTGTTACCAGTGCCCAGACACTAAACACGCATACCCCTCTCTCTGACACTCCTCAGCTAGGGAGAGCTAAAACCCTGTGTTTGGAGGACAAGAAATCATAACTTTGTTGAGAACTTCTGTTACTGGAGCAGGACCAAACTCGTTTCAAGATGGGAGGAGAACTACTTTTAATCTGTTCGAGCAAGACTGAGGCCTCCCACCTCAAAAGATGCATTAACACACTAGAAGAAGCGCTGGTAATGCAAGCATTGGCACGCTGAACCTCTTGACATCTTTCTTCTCACCAAAGAGCAGTATAAGGAGAACAAAGTGCATAAGCGTACATGTAAGTACCGTCCACACGAAGAAAAAGCTATCTCTGCCTGTGCTCTGATCAATAGTCTGTTTAACTAAGCACCCTGAAAATGAAGCAGGAAGGGTGTACATTTACATGTGGGGGCAAAGCAGCCTGAAAATGGAACAGCACAGATACACATTTGCAAATAGGGGCACTGATCTGTTGAGGACTCCCAAAAGTTACCACAGTACAGTAACAATAACTATTAAACTTCAAGAAGGTTTTATCCAGTACTCAGTAGGGCAGTTGCTAAGTATTCCAATCTCTTGTCTTATGTTCTAGTATTTCCTTGTTGAGCGAGTTTATGCCAGAGAGAGTGTGAATTAATAGTCTATTTAAAGTTATCCCAAAAAGGGCATGAACAGAAAAATAAGAAGAGGGAAACCCTGCCTTAAAATTAGTTCTGTTCTTCTGTTATTTCTTCTTTTGATGGTGACTCCTTTGGAGCAGGATCTGTGTTTTTTCTTTGGGTTTTGATCAGTGCCCATTACAATACGTCAAATGAAGCCCTCAGACGTTAACCACACTACAAGAAGGAGTTTTTGGCCATGAAAACAAAGCAGACATAACTCCTAGGTTGCTGTCTTTAATCACAGCTTCTCTGCTTGCGCTTTTTGTTTGTTTACTTCCCTGAACAGCTTTCCAGAGATCACCAGTCACCAAGATTTCCGTTCAACTATTTATATAAGGAAATCACGCAGTATTTGGTGCCTATAGTCACACACAAAAAAAAAATTGTTTCCATTTCTTGCATTTCACTTATAATTTCTGCCTCTGTAATAAGCAAGTTCTTAACCCCAGGCTAAGCCACCTGGAGCAGATCTGTGTTCCTGCGCCGAGCCCTCCGCAAAAAGTCTCTTTGAAGCCAGAGAGGCACCCGCGTTATTTCCATATCTCCGGCTCTGACTCAGCAAAGCCTTTCGACATGTGCTGCAGTCTTACTGGACTTGGGGACTGAAGTAGGTACAGAAGTGCTGGGCTGAATACGATGAAGTGTGGGTCCCCTCTGAAGTGCCCTCCCACTGCACAGCCCAGCGCTGCAGCCTCCGTTGCCCAGCACTTAAAAGGAATCAGTCGTTAATTACACTAACGGAATGACTTTAGAAATTAAATTTCTAAAGCATTTGTTTCTGTATGGAAAAAGGAATTTATTTACAGAGGACTTTTTTTCTTGATGTCTCAGAATATGTTATGATTTCTTAACGAAAAGAAAAGTAACTGTGCCGTGGAACTGATCTGTACTTTGCCTGCTGTCTAAGAGATGATTAAAATCAAGAATAAAATCGTTGGTTAGCAAATGCTGGATATGTTACAGAAATAATATAATTTCAAGCATAAACAGCAATGAACTGCAATTTATTTCTACTTTGGCTTGGCTGGTGGTGCCTGGATTGCTTTAAATTATGAGGTCAAATATTGGTGGGGCAAATCCAAGAGACAAATCAATTTTTTTTTTTTAAGTTTTCTTATCTGAATCATTACAAACTTCATTTTAAAAAAATTAAAAACAAACAATATGCATAAAAACTCTTAACCAAATTCTGCATGTCTTGGAATATTTACTGTAAATCAAACTTCAAGCAGAGATCTGAGGCCAGATTCTGCAGCACAAAAATTGTAATCAGAGTTTTGTAACCAACTTTGCTGAACATGGACTCAAAATCTCAGAGCACTGTCTGCAAACAGAATGGAAAGATTAATACAAGGTATTTCTTGACGAAAAAAAAAAAAAAGGAAAGAGAAATAAAAGACCAGCAATAAAATTTACAAACCTTGCAGGGAGAGGAGGGTCAGCTTTTCCAGCCACTAACCAGGAAGACCTGTGGTAGGCATATCTATATCTTTTATTGTCCACAGGAACTATATCCATTAACACAATATACTTGGCCTCAGGATCCACTCCCGAGAAGGAAACCCTGATTGTAGGAAACATTCTCCTGAAATAAAGGCAAATTAGAAAATAAATATTTGGACGGAGAACAGAAATAAGAGAGCTTCTGAAAGGCTGCTAAAAGTAAGAATTCTATTCAAATCCCCCGAAAAAAGTTAAAGCATCTATTGGTTTTGCCTCCACATGATGGAAGTTAAATCTTGTCTCTCTCTAATAAGGAGACAAAAAGCAGTTTGAAATCGAAACAATATTTGGGAAGCAAAAAGAAAAATATGGTAAAGGTGAAAAAGCAAAGGAGAAATATACTATTTGTCTGTTAATTAAAAGTACACACCGATTTCAGAAAATAGTTATAGCTAAGGTACATAAATCTTTAGAAACTTGGATTTTCTTTTAATTATTTATTTTTTACGGGATCCATACTGCTGTAAGGGAAATACTCCAGAAATTATTTCTGTTATTATTCTCCCGTATTTTAGATCAGTGTTTTCTTAAGCCTGCTCACAATATTTTTGAACGGAATTTTCAAAACTGAAAACTTTCTTTTCTGTACTAAACTTTTGACAAAACACAATTTTAAAATGTAAGGTTATCTTGCAGACCAGAAATAAAGTTAAATAATTTTTAACAGTTTAAAGTTTTGAACTTTAAATCGCATGTTTTATATTACATGTTTTATACCTACTTTTTTTAAAAAACACATACCGATAGAACTCACCAGTTAGGGGAAAAAAAAAAAAAATCGTCTGGGAACTACATTAATAAAAAGTAACTTTGGGGATTGAAAAACCCGGAAAGACATTTGGCTCCTCCGGACTGCGTTTGACTGACCCAAACCCCAAAAGCTTTACTGAAGAAACGGCATGGTTTGAGGTGACAAGAAAGCCTGGAATTCTTTTGCGTATTTTTGCAACCGAGAGAAAAGAACAAACCAAACCAAGCTCTGGCTTAATCACTCCCCCACGACCCCGCCTTTCCCTCGGTCTGTACCAACCCAGCCCCTCAAAATCACTGCGGGATTTTAGTCGCAGACCCGACTATTGGGGAAACAACACTTCTCCCCTGCCCCCGGGGCGCCTCGGATAAATTTCAGCCGGCCCCGCCGCAGCGCACCGCGCCCCGCTGCCGCCCCGGGCCGCCTCTCCCTCTGCCCCAGCGGAGCTCCGCGCCCCGCTCCGCGCAGCGCCGGGCTGGGCCCGCCGAGGGGCTGCGGCAATTATGGGGCTTCACCCTCCTCTTCCTCCCCTTAACTCAGCCGTGCTGTTCTCCCGTTATAAAAAACTGCGGGGTTTCGGTAACTTTGCTTTTTTTCCCCTGTCCAAAGCCACTTTTCGAAAGATGCCCAGAGGGAAGCCCCGGGGCTGCGCAGCCTTACCTCCCGGATTTGGTGATGATCATCTCGGTACCCAGTTCATGAAACTTGTCCCAGAGCTCTTTGGTCTCCAGGCTGCAGGAGATTTTGGCCATCTCCTCGCTGGGGATGATAGGGGTGGTGGGGATGAGGGGCTCGGTGCACAGGGAAGAAGGGCTGCTGCTAAAATCCCCGTGAGGGTCCAGGCTGGATAAATCACTCAAAGGCTGGGCGCAAGAGGATTTCTCAACGAATTGTTCTGCAGGGTTTGAGGAAAAAGAGAGAGAGGGAGAGAAAAAGAGAAAGCGGATTCAGCCAGGACAACGCGACCACCGAGACGAGCTATTTAAAAAAATAAATATATCTAAAAAAGGCATTTTTCGTTCGACTGCCGCCGCTCTGCCCCAGCACACCAGCGGACGCAGCTGATTCTTTAGGCGTCCGCTCATCATTTGAGGGCGGCGGTGGTGATTTTCGGAGATGAGCTCCGGGTAGAGCCCGGAGCGGCGCCACTCCCCAGAGGCGCACCGGGGAGACGCCCGGGGGGCGGCGGGAGCAGCACGGCCCCGGCCTCGCCGCCGCCCGGCTGTGATCCGCTCCGCGGGGCACGGCGGGGCAGAGCCAGCCCTGCGCGCTGCCCCCCCGCTAACCGAGGTGTTCCACGAAAAGGTCACTAATTCTCATTAAAACGGGAGCGCTGGGCGCCGAGGGGCTGCTGAGGGCCAGGGTCACGCTGGGGGAGCTCGGGAGGCTGCTCCTGGGCTGCGCCGCTGGCAGACAGCGCAACGCAGGAGCCCGAGCGCGGCCGCGCAGGCTCCGCGCTTCCTCCGCGGAGAAGCGAACCCCAAATACCAATTAAACAGCGGGCACGGGCTCACCCTCCCGGAAAGCTGGGTCTGCCTTTCTCCCAGCCGGTTTGCTGACACCGAACACGCTCCTTTGGAGAAATAGTCTCCGGGGGAGCCGCGTGCCGGCGCGCAACCTACGCGGGTGCAGTAGCTGCTGCCGACGCTGGCCGCCCGCCACGCCTGGCTCCCGCCGGCGCTGCCGCCCACCCCCGCACGCCCCGGGAGGCTTCGGGCGCTTCAGCAGCTCCCTTGGGAGTTTCCGCCAGAGGCGAGGCCAGGAGGGAGCAGGGCTGCGAAGGCTCTGCTCCGGCCCCGCGATCCGGCACCGGGATGCGGCGACGGATCCGCCACCCGGCGCCAAAGAACAGGAGAAGCACGAACGCGCCCTGCCCCTCCAGGGAAAGGTTTTGCCTAAAGCTCCGGTTAATAAAAACCGAGTTACAGGGAGTCGTTTCCCTTCGATTTTTTGTTGAACGACATGTGGGAAGGGGTTAAAAATTATTTGAAAAGTTAAATTAAATAAGCGTATTCAGGAAAAAGAAAAAAAAAACCAAACCGAAAAACCAACCCTACTAACACTAACTTTAACACAAACCCATGTAAATATGCCGATCGGGAATACTACAACATTCTCGGCCTACATTAGCGCCCAGACTAAAAACCGAAGTTCACAATGAATCCCTAGACTATGTGAAATCTTTTGAGACAGTTCATTAGGTGGAGCAGACGCTGAGGGAGCTGCCTTTTCTAAATTCTTTCAAGATTGAGTGTAATCCTGTTCATCGGCGCCCTGAAAGCTTAACACATATTTTGTAGTTTTCTGCGAACTCCTGGATACACGCAAGGATGACAAACCGCAGAAACTTGGAGGGCGGGGGAGGAGGGGAAGATGTTAATGTTTTTTAAAAGCTTTCAGAATTCTGAATCGAGGCAACCGAATAGAAGCGAAATTGCTTACCAAAAATCGCAAGCACTTAAAAAAAAACTCCTCCCGGTCTATGTAGAGCAAAACAGCATTCACGAGCCTACACAGAGGAGCTGTGAAAGGATTTTCAGGTCTACGCACAAGTTTTACTACCCCTTGTAAGCCTAGGCACGATAACGGAGCGTCTCCAATTTGACTTCAGAACCAAGGTGAATTTGCAATAAATATTTAAGAGATTCATTTCATATCAGCGAAGAGAAATGGAACTACCTTAGAGTGTGGGATTATTCTATGAATGGCGAAGCTGGATAAATAAGAGGCGTAACTGAGACTGGAGGAATTTAGGAGACTCTTTATGCTATAAACAGCCTTGCCTAAAAACGAGAGTGGATAATGAAAGCACTCAACCTTCAAGCTTAGGTGGTGCTGCTTTCGCCTCTGCAGGGGAAACCTTCGGGCAGGGGGGACACGCCGCTGCCCGGGCCGGCTGCCGGAGCACTGAGAAGGGTGAGCCGGGGCGGCCAGGGACAGACGGACGGACAGGAGCTCCGCACCCCACGGACACCGGCGGTCCCCCCTGTCCCCACTCACCCAGAGGCTTGATGGTGCTCTCGGGGGACTCCTTGTCCTTGGAGCTGCCGCTCGACATGAGGGCGGCGATGGAGAAGGCGTTGGCCCGGGAGGAGAGCTGCGGCTTGGGGGGCGGCGTGTACTCCATGGCCACTGTGCGGGGAAGCGGCGCGGCTCGGTGCGGCGCTGCCCGGACGGGGCGGGCGGGAGCGAGGGAGAACCGGCCGGGGGTGGCGGAGCCGGGATACCGGGAGCGCTCTGGTCCCGGCGCCGCGCGCTCCCCCGCCTTAACGCGGGGCCGCGGAGATCCTATCGGCCGGCGGCCAATCGGCGCCGGGACACGTC
>VWZT01001059.1:1691893-1705046 GCA_013397055.1 Pachycephala philippinensis
TTTTTTTTTTTTTTCCCTCGCTCCGCCTCCGATAAGGAAATGAGCCTTGTCTAGACGTCCAGAGCACCCCCTCCTTCCCCGTGGGGAGGGAATGGGTCTCAATTCCGGCCGCCTAATCCTCGCTACGGCTCCCTCCCCCGCCGGGGCCGAACTGGGGAGACACAGGGATCGGGGAACCCGAGTGCGGAAAGGGTGAGAGCCCGGCTCCCCTGGGTTGCTTTGCCGTCCCTGCCCATGGCCTTCCCCGGCGACGGGGCGCCTTCCAGAGCCCAGGGGGTGGTGGGGGAACATACCACTACCACAGTGCTCTTGATACTTCTCTTCTTTCCCAACCAAGTGGATGTGTTTTATAACGTCCGCGCGCTCTTCCCAGGGAATGCGAACCGGAGCTGCCAGTCCCCGCCGCACCCAGGCACAGAGCGGCTGTCACCACTGTACCGACCCCCTCCCGAGAGCAGAGTTACCAACCCTGCTGCTCCCCAACAGGGCGGTTGCCTCGTTTGAACCCGTTTCAATTAAATCCTTCGGTATTGTTTATCCGTATATGAAGAATACGCAATCTACACTGCAGCTTGTTTTTAATCTAGCAAATCCATGTGTTTGTCGCGGGTGTCAGCCTGCTGTGGCAGAGCCATTTCATTAGGCTTCATTAGTCTTTCAAAGTACTTTTTTTTCTACCTTCCTTTGTCTATAAAGCTCCTTACTCTCTTGCGCACCAGCAAAAAACAGCGTGTGGTAATCGCTGCACACCTCGTCGCGCTCGTTCTGTTCCCAGCTTTAATCAGGATTAGGTCTCAGTTTCGCCGCCAGGTTTCAAACAGGGAGCTTGCAGCCCCCTTCCAAAACCCCTCTCTGATCCCTGAAAAGCCAAGGAGAAAACCCGATCCCCTGAAAACCACGAGAACCACTTCTTCCCGGCCCTTTCCTCACCTAGACAAAATCGCGACGGGAACGACACACGAGAAGGGACAGAAAGCCCGCAGAAATCCGCCGGCCAATTTAGGGTCCAGAGGGATGGTTTCAGGTGCGCCTTCGCTTGTGTGACAAGAGGTCCGACACTGCGCGTTTCTGCGGAGGGGTGTGCGGAGAGGGGCGCAGACCGGGCAGGGAGCCGCGCTCAGGTTTTAAGCAACTCTTTCGCGTAGTGATGAGGGGCCATTGCCCTTTTACTTTTTTTTTTTCATTATTCTCGCAAAAGCCCCCACGCCGCACACTTCACGCCGCAGAGACAAATCTGTGCTGTGGCACCCCTGAGGCTGCACCCAGAAAATGGGCCCGGCACGGAGCCGAGCTGACACCCGCTCTTCTCCCGGCTGTCCCTTGGGATAACCTAACATTTGCATCGCATCCCTCCTCCTCCGTTACTTCCCCGTGTCCCCTCCGGATCCGTCGCCTGTGCGGAGGGCAAGGATCACCTTTCCCTTTAGTTAGGAGCCTACGGGTGCGGGATGCTGCTGCCGAGACCCTCCCTGCCGCCGTCCCACCCTGACCGCTGCTGGCCCGGTGCTGCCCGGAGTCTGTGCCTGACCCTCCAGCCCGCACCCCCTCTCCAAGGTAACCTACAGCACTGCTTTGGGATCGAGCTTACTCCTGCCTCGGGAGTGAAGAGTTAAAATATTTTGCTCGTTCTTATTTTTCACCCTTGTAGTTGAAAACAGTTTGTCCAGTATAAAGAATGGTGTTTATTTGCTCGGGCAGAGTCTCGGGATCTCCCGGTCGTGCGTTGCAAGCGCACCGCTACTTTACAAAGCGATGGCTACCGTGCTACCCGGCTCCGGCTTGGGCTCTGCTCCTCTGCAACCTCACACGATTATCAGCCTTGCCCTCCGGAGCTTTTTTCTCCTCCGCTGCACATAATTCTATTGCTCTGTCCACCGGATTCCTCCTCTCTTTGCGCTCCCCGATTTCGGAGCAGCCCCCGTTCCCAGCGCTCTTGCTGCGGCAGGGACATCGCTCCCCTGCCGCCGCTCCACCCTCTCCCCTTCACGAAAAGAGCCGCGCCAGCAAGGCAAGCCCAGGTACCCGAGATCCAATTTCACAACAAAAACATCTCAATGTCACCTACAGCGAGAAGGTGGCTTATTGGAGCAAAATGCGAGGCATTTTAAACCCATTAGGCATCTCCCGGATGCAAATCCAATGGTGGAAAGAGAAAGGCTCTATTAAGACCCGAGGGCTGACAATTAGATTATAGTCCAATTGCCAGTGGATAATGTGCTAAAAGCTTTCCCATTTAGTGTAACTCCTCGCTGAAAATTATTCACACTTTGCAGGCTGCCGCGCTCCTGAACGGGAGACGTCTTTGTCCGCGGAGAGCGCGAACAGCCGGGCATAACTCAACACAGACACACGGACGCACGGACAGATGCACACGCCGGAGGTCTCGCAGCCAGGAGGATCATTAAACACATCCTTCCCGACCCAGAGCCGCGTGGCAAATCTGTTCGTGGTATAAGCTGATGAGCGCACGCACAGCCGCTACAAAGGCGCCAGGATAAGTGCATCCATAGGCGTACGGGCACCTATTCCAACGTGTGTGTGTGGCATGGTCTGTGTAGAGCAGAGCTTGGAAGATCATCTAGTTCGTAAGCACACATTGCCGCGTCAGCTGCACACAATTAGACTTTAATGTTCCTTCATGTGCAGAAAATACACTATTTTCCGTAATAACCTAAAGTTTATATTGACATGACAGCGATGACATTTTTATTAAAAATAAATTTTTGAGTTTGGGTACTCCACAGATTGTTTTTTTCGGATTAAAACCGTCACTAAAAGCTGACGAAATTTTCACTAAGGGCTTGAACTCCTAACGCTCTGCTGCTATAATTTGAAGCACCACCAAGCAGTACACGACTTCGAATGCGATCACTTAATTCCAGTATTGCAAAATCTTTGTCATAGGGTGAGGGGGTTTGCAGCCGCCGATGCCGTGCCTGCCCCGGGGGGCGTGAGGACTGTGAGCCTCCCTCCCCGCGGCAGGGGCAGGCTCTTGCACCCCCAGGAAGACGATGCTCCACGGCGGCCGGCCAGCATCACATGCTGCCCCAGGGGAGTCTGCCCTGGACCGGAGAGCGGTGGCGGGCAAGGTTGGGCTCCCTCTGGCAGGATGGGGTAGGCAGAGGCAGCAGGGCCTTCCTGACTATTCATTGAGGGAACCTCTGCCCCTCGTCACGTCACACGTACTAAAAATCATGAGCCTTCTTGGTTTTTTTAAAGGCATATACATATAAATAATTAACACACAAGTTTGTCTTGCTCAGCTTTCCCAGCACCACCTAATTGAAAACTAAAGCAAAACGAGTCATCCTCCCAAACACCCAGAACTGCCAGGACCTATGCAATGCACACCAGGCTTGAAGTGACCAAGCACCAGCTTTGGATTTTGGGGTTTAAATCAATAGCTAGAAGTGTTATGAAAAGCCACTTGCTTTAATGCTCTATTTTTATACAACCATTTTATGCTCAATTTCAAACCAAAGTTCCTAGGAGCCCTTCCACCTATTTTGCAGAGTTAGAGGAAATAAGAAATAACTGGCAGAATCAAGCAGAAAAGCTGGCATGTTAGAGAGAAAGATAAGTGCAGAAAAGCACCTTTACAGGTGTTGAAAAAGACAACAGAGAACACAAAATTGTCTGTCCAACTGTTTCATTGGAGAGAACATGTCAATGGCTTGCAAAAGAATCTGTTTGTCTAGTTTCTTTACAGAAAAACCATTTTTAATTTCTTTACTCACAAAGCATTTCAGAACACTTCAAAATTTTATAAATCATAAAATGTCACTTGCTTACCTAGCAGATGGGAATGTTATTCAGGATGAACAAAATGTGCTTGTGTGCACACTTCTCTATACACATACATACATCTGCAGTACCATACACTTAAACCTGCCCTGTGGTGCTTTTCTTAGTTGCCTTCCATGAAACAATACAAGCAACCCACAATCTGCCGCAGCACAAGATTTACTGTAAGCTGAAACCACCGCTTTGGACCAAAATTTTAGTGGAAAACAAGACTTCTTTATTTCAGTGCTCGTTTTACAGACGTAAAAATTTATGTCGGTGATAGGGAAGCAGTTTTCTGGAGCATCAGAAAAATCTCTTCTAGTTCCTGATTTTTGAAGTCTCACTGGAGTTAAGATATCCTGACACGTATATGTATGTCTGACTATTTGTCAGTCCTAGAGACAGGACAGAGCTTCTTCTTGACTTTCACCTTGATGATGGAAGCCAAGATGCAGTTCCTAGCAGACTGCAAGAACATGACGGCTCCCTCTCCTTTGATCAAGTACAGTGGTCCACCTGAAATTTTGGGCTTGCAGTTTTCAGGAAAGCTGTCACTCACATTGTTTATTGGTTAAAATAAACCTCTGGCTGTTGTGTGGCTTGATTGTGCATTTGGACTGCTTGGAAAATGTACTCATTGCTCAAACTTCTGAAACAATAAAATTTCTTCTTTTTTTCTTGTACCTGTGACAGATATTTTAAGTGAACCTCTTTTATTTTCATTTTCTTTCAGGCCTTTTTGTCTTTTTCCTCATTTTTTATTTAATTCTTATTAAAAAATAATAAATCAGAACTTTTGAGCTTTATTAAGCAAGTGAGATTTAAATAGTAAATTTATTTGTAGTTTTTTGGAAATTGCCTGTTTAAGAAATACTAATAAACAATAAATTGGCAATGCAGAAGTATTAAGAACAATTTCAGCTAAATAAATGTCTCAAGGAGCATTTTTTGGTTAAAAAAAATCATCAGACTTTACACAGCACTAAAGATGATCATGTGCACATTTATGAGAAAGGGCAAATTCTTCCCTCGACTTTTGCAGCCCTTGGATCGGTAGGAGAGTTTCAGAGTTGCCTGTAATGGTGATATGAAAATAGGAATAGTGGGAAGTTCCGGGAAGAATAGAAACCTCAGCAACTAAGAAAAAAGTCTCTGGCAAATGTTAAAACTCTTTTTTTTTTTTTAAATAGAAGAGTCTGGTCTCTGGTTTGAGATGTCTTGGGTGTTACTTACTTCATCTAGATTTATAGCTCCTTGCAATTTTTTTCTTGTGTCCAAAGTTCTGTCCCAAAATATCCAAAGCTAAGAACCTAAAATTAGAGACTGCCTTTGAAACTGCTGATCTCTGCATGTTTTCCCTCTGTGAACATACAGCAGTAGAATACGCCCAAAGACAATGAGTAAAGAGAATGAGTTTTGCTTTGAAGGCCAGCGGTAGAAAGTCTTAAAAGAAGGCTATCAGCCATTTCCCAAAAACTTTAGGAGCATTCCATTTCCATTTTGCTCAGTGATGTATCTGTAATTTGTGTCCACCTCTCCTGGTAGGTGTAAAGAAAAATGGTAGTTTAAAAAAAAAATAAATAGATAAAGAAAAAAAGAAAAGAGAAAGATAGAAAACAAGGAGGAGTAAGGTGAACATAGAACAGAGAAGGTTTCATTTCTGGCCTAGTGAGCTTGGAAAGTGAGAAGAAGAGCTGTGGTTTACAACTCTCGCAGCTCGTGCAGAGCAGCTTGTAACAGAGCGTGTGATACAGTCTGGGAGCAGCACTGCTGTCACTGAAGAGCTGCTCCAGCAGCCTTCTGCTGCCTGAAGCCTCACAGCCACGATCACAGAAACCCAGCGGGTGCAGAGAGGGTCCTGCTGCCGGACCCATCAGGCACCACAAACGGGGCATGCCAGATATTTCTGGCTTATTTCCACACTGTAAGGATGGAGGAAGAAGCATTCCCACACTGTGGCATGGTGAAAGGCATTGCTTTTGCTTGTTTTAACAGTATGGGGAACTGGACTGGGGGTGTTCTGGCATAAAAAGGATTTTTTTTTTTTTTTAAGCCTGCAATTTCAAATGCATTCAGGATTAGGGCTTGAAAAACATCTTTCAGTACCCATAACATACCACTGATTTATCTGGCAACAGCTAAGCTTGCAGAGGGAAACTAAGCTTATTTGAAATAATGTGGTCGTAAATAACACTGGGGGAAAACATTCTCAAGTTTGTGTAACTCCCAGCATACTCTCTGCTGGAAGGCTGACACCGAAAGGGTTTTCATTTCAGCAGCGTGAAGACAACCCTACGAGGTAAGCACTTCCTGCCCTGCCTGCACGGGTTTGCAGGAGAAGCCAGCTTGCTTCCATTAGTTATATCAAAGTGAGGAAACCAATCAACCTGGAATTTGCACCATAAAAAGTGGCTACAAGCCAAGTAGGTTGCCATCAGCTTTCAGGTGATCAGAGGTGAAATTATAGCCCCTTTAAAGTTAGCAGTTCATTTAGCATGGATCAGAGAAGAGCTTGAACCAATATTTCAGTTCAGCTTTACCAGGAATTTTTGGCTGGTTTTAGAGCTTAACTTATTGTTGACTATAGTACAGTATTCATAGTTGATCTTAAAACCTTCACCAATTATGAGTGCAGTAATGAGAATACAAATCAATTAGGCTTCTGGGTGACATAGAAACTAGCATTGCCTTGTGACAGACATGAGATTATAGCAGTTTATATTTAATATGAGTGAGTGTGTAGTTTTTGCTAATGAAGAACATTTATGGTCTTGTAGTGCTCAAATTTGGCAGTTTAAAATATAGCTAGACAAGAGTGAGCCATGTGTTAACCTCAAGTGTTCTTGCAGGATACAAAGCTGGGTTGAGTTTTTCTAGATACAGGGAAGGTTAACAAAATTTGACAGAATCATTACTGCTGTTACTATGAAACACAAATGAAACTCAACTAATAGGATAATAAAAACACCTCCAAACTGAAGAAATAACCAAGAAATACAATCATAGATATAGTTTATAAATGGGTATAAGTCGTGTACAATGGATATCTTAGGGACAGAAAAAAGGGGAAGTAAAAAGGTGTGAGAACAACTCCTTTCCAACAAAAAAGAGACAACACTTACTATCTATCATGCATCTTATTTTTTTCCATAGCAGAAAAATCAGCTTTTCTGGGCTTTTATTTAAATGATCTTTGGTTACACAAGGACTGAACTACATTTACATTCCAGTGTGCTCTTTTGGCCCAGGATTAGGGATTTAAATGGGGAGCTTTTTAAAAAAATATAGAATCATTTAGGTTGGAAAACACCTCCAAAACTGAGTCCAACCTTTCACTGACCACCACCTTGTCAACTAAACCATAGCACTATGTCCCATTTCCAGTCATTTCTTAAATGTTTTCAGGGGTGGTGACTCCACTACCTCACTGGCAGTCCATTCCAGTGCTTGACAACCCCCTCCATGAAAAAAATTCCTCCCGGTGCCCAAACTGAACCTCTTCTGGTGCAGCTTGAGGCTGTGTCCTCTTGTCCTGTCACTGGCTGCTTGGGAGAAGAGACTGACCCCCACTTTGCTACAACCACCTGTCAGGCAGTTTTAAAGAGTGATAAAGTCACCCCTGACCCTCCACTGGTCTTGTATTATTTACTCTCTGTAGACTCTGCACCAATTTGTTGCCCTTCTCTGGACATGCTCCAGCACCTCAATGTTCTTCTTGCAGTGAGGGGCCCGGAACTGGATGCAGTACTCAAGGTGTGGCCTCTCCAATGGTGAGTACAGAGGGAAAATCACATCTCTGGTCCTGATGGTCACACTATTTTTTATACAAGCCAGGATAACTGGGCACTCTGCCGGCTCGTGTTCAGCTGGCTGTTGACCAGCACCCCCAGTTCCTTTTCTGCTGGGCAGCTTTCCAGCCACTCCTCCCCAGGTTTGTAGTGCTACATGGGTTTTGGTTGTGAACAAAGTGCAGGACCCAGCACTTGGCATTATTGGGCCTCACACCATTGGCCTCAGCCCACTGATCCAGTCTGTTTAGATCCCTCTGCAGAACCTTCCTACCCTCCAGCAGATCAACACTCCTGCCCAGCTTAACGTCACCTGCGAACTTAGTGAGGGCGCACTCAATCCCCTTGTCCAGATCATCAACAGAGGTATTAAACAGGACTGGCCCCAATACTGAGCCTCAGAGAACCCCACTAGTGACTGCTGGGCAAAAGAGATTCCTCTTGCGCAAGGCAACCATCAGCGGAAAAAGACAGCTCACTCCTCCTCCATTCACCACTGCCCTGAGTCTGCCTGCTAGGATAATGCAAGGACTTTGGAGAAGGATTTGGCCTTTCTCCCTATCCACAGTTACCCAGTATAGCCAAATCCTGCCACAACATAGTTGATGATAGCAGCCAAGGCAGCTCTGTGTTACGCTAGAGGTTGATTAGCTTCCTTGTCTTTACCCCTAACAACTGCTGAGGTCTGGGAGCAACTTACTTTTCCTCCATGGTACTCTCTCAAATTTAGGGTTAAACATTTTGTCTCTTTCTCCATAAGAGATCTTTTTTTGATGAAAATCAGCCTGGAGTCACAGGCTTTAATTCCATCTATTCATGGATTTCAAAGTAAAAAAAAAAAGATATTTGTCAAAAAAAAAAAATTACCTTTAATTAACTGACGTTTTTCCAATAATGGAAATTATTATTTAAAGCAAGTTAAAATAGTATCTTTCAAGTTAAAAATTCTATTTTACATTGTCATTTTTTGGCAAATTAGGGGTTTGATCAAGAGCTTAGGTCTCACACAAGTTGAAATGAGTGGGTTCTCTTTAAAAGTCCATGGCACTGCCCCTTTTCATATACCTGAGTTCACATTCCTCTTTCTGTTACAGAAACTCTTGAGCAAGTATGGAGCACAGAAACCTGTCATGCATCTTTCAATTTCAAAGACAGCTGCCAAAGTACAGTACAAGAAGTAATGTTTTGATATTTTTTTCTTTCCAACACCAGGAATGCTTTGGGTGCCAGTGCCAAGACAAACCTTGTCCCTCAGGTTTGAGACACCTGGATGTAAGTGATCGTGTGGAAAGTGATATTCACCTTCATATAGTGTACGAAAGAGTAAAACTATTAACTGTGATTAGCATGGATCCCCTAAAAAGGCCTAGAATAAATGAGAATTGAAAAGAAAATTCCCTTTAGCCTACTAGAATAAGTTACATGGATCTACTAAGAAGATAGTAAAACCAAGACTGGCACCATAGAAGAAAGATAATGGTGTACAGTAAGGCTGTAGGAGAGATAAGAGGGGGAAAGTTGGGACATAATTTAGTAAGTATTTTAAAACAGGTGTTTTACGTCAAAAAGGGAAACCCAAGGGTAATTCTGGCAAAATAAACAGACATATAGACAAATTGGATATTTGGTATTGGAAAGAAACCTAAGACCAAAGCTTTGAGAGAGAGAGGAAAAATTTAGTGCTAAGTCCCAGAGACAGAAATGCTAGGAAGAAAGAGTGGCTTAATCACAGCTAAACTTTTACAGCCATAGTGACAGCTTTGCACCTCAGGCGATGCCTCCAGCCTTCCTTGGCAATGCCACAATTAATCTTGATCGGTACAATGTGATAACTAGAACACGAGGCCAGAATTAACTGGTCTTAGACTGTAGCCCAGAACTGCAACTACTTCTCCATTCCTGCTTTGCTTTGCCCAAACCCAGTCGCAGTGATACCAACATGCTGCAGAAAAGCCTCAGAGTCTGCTGACTAAAACACCACATAGAGACATGGTGTCAGTACTGCCTATAAAACAAGGCACTTGGGAAGGCACCTTGATTTGTATACTCGCTCTGAGCTTTCACAAAGAAAATAGAGTCTATTTTTAAACCTGACCTTTCTACCCACCAACAGCTAATGACACAATCATATTCAATTAGGTCAGATTTCAGAGAGGTTTTTAAATATTTTTGTTAGCAAAGCAACCAATACTTGAACCCTTTATTTTCTCAGTTCAGTTTCAAAGGGTTGCATGCCTTTTGCACTGATGTGTTCCTAAGGATTGGGAAGAGCACTTCTATGTTTAACATGCACTCACGTTTCCAGCAAAAGAAAGACTGCATGAAATCTGTCACTTAATATCTGAAACCTGCATGGTTTCCTTTTCTTCAGTTTGACAGGAGAGATTATGCCCACAAATAAACATTCCCAATAGTATATTTGGGCTCTTACCACTTGGCATCTGTCAAACAACTTGCCATCAGCTTTCTAAAATTGACAGTTTCAGTAGATTTCTGCTAAATGTTGAAAAATAGTTTTGCTGACCTCTCCTTTGTTGAAGATTCAGACACCAGCTGAGGCAGCTGTCCAGTCTGCAGTATGATATAAGAGAAGAGAAATTAACCCAACAGCAATTGAATTTGGAAATGTCTTTAGAGAAACTACCGACTGCTGCAGAAAAAGGAGTATTACTTAGTTCTGCTGTCACTAAAATGGATGACATCTGCTAATCTACAGTGACTGATCCTCCTCTAATGTGTGACCTGAGCACTGGAGAACTGAATGGGTGCAGACCAGTCACAACCATAACACAATGGTCACCATCACTTTGCCGGTCTTCTCCACTGAAAACTGAGTGTATACAGTTTTGAATAACATTTTAACCTTGTTATTTCTTGTCTATTTCTGGACCTTACTCTTTTGCCTTAAAATTTGTGTCTGTTGTGCTTTTCATGGTGGTGATGGTGGAATTACAGGAGGAGCATGCGCTTGTCCCACCAACAGTGGTGTAGATGGTAGTGATGTGGGGCTGGAGATGCAGCCACTTAGCAGGGAGTGGGATTTCAAATGTATCCATGTCACTTATCCTGTTTTTTTTCTATTAACACAAGTGTGCATTCTTAAAGATGCACCACGTTGAAATCCAGAGAACCAACTGTCATGGAAATGAGAGGGCTTTCACAGAAAATCGAGAACCAAAAAGAACCAACTTTTGAGTGCATCTGAAACACGTAAGGGAGAGATGCATGCACTACAGAGGTAGAGAAGAGAGGTTGTGCATTAGAGAAAGAGAGGAATCTTTTTCCTGTCTTTTTTTCAACAAAAGAATTTTCAGTTTATTCATGCACTGCCTAAGTCATCTGAATGCTATCTCATGTCATCACTGGCAACTTACAGTCCTTGACATCTGTAACTCACTTTGGTTCTCATTTTACTTTTAGATTTTTTTTTTTTATTTTAAAGAAAAGCAGTTTCTGCTGTGAAATGCCAGCTCTTTTTCAGGGCACATAAATGTTGACGTGAAGCTAAAACATTGTTGTGTTTAGCCCCAGATGAGTTAATAAACAGTGAGCATTCTACAGTGTTCCTGTGGTGTGTCACTGTTACATATTCTTAAGCCACTGTTTAGATGGATCTTTGCTAACACAGAGTTGCTGGTGAACTTAGCCCAGCTATCCATAGGAAATATGCCATGCACCATCTAGCAAAGATGGGGTCATTTCATCAGTTAACCATATTCCTGAACTTAGTTCTTGATATCTTAAAATAACCTCCCCTCAAAGCCATAAATCAGGGGGAAGAATTGTGACAAACTGTTTTGCAGCCCAACTCAGAGTGAATGATACTAATAGGCTGTTCATAACCTGGTCACATCATCCTTGTTGACTCATACAACTGACACCAGAAGCAGAAGATCCTTGCTGGGACCTTTAGCTTGGTCCTTCAATGTGCTCATTGCTTTTATCTTCTGTTTATTAACAGGTAGTGGGGACACGAAACCTACTTATCACCATCTGTCTCTGGTAAAG
Source organism: Pachycephala philippinensis (assembly GCA_013397055.1). Taxonomy (NCBI): domain Eukaryota; kingdom Metazoa; phylum Chordata; class Aves; order Passeriformes; genus Pachycephala; species Pachycephala philippinensis. Next base: position 1,703,476 of record VWZT01001059.1, read on the forward strand.
AAGAGGCAGGCCTGACCAAAGCACTGGTACTTTGAATCTCCTGGAGGGGAAGGAAGGGACATGAGAGACATAACAGAGCTGATGAAACTTTGAGGACACTGGTGCAGGCTTTTCCTGTGAAAGGAAAGACTTCATAGCTGGCTCTGCATATGGAACCCAGATTTTACAAAAGCTGGGTTCCCTTCTTAAGAAGAAAGACAAAAACCAGATTTACTATCTGTTCAGCAGATTTGATATTAATGTGCCCCACTGATACCAAATAGCTTAAGACATGTCTAGGTGAGGTCCTTTTTGAAGACTTACAGTGAAGCTCCTAACAAACTTGTTTAGCCACCCACATGCCAGGGACTGGAAGAGGTGTAAATTATTACATATGAGATAGTAGCACATGCAAAAAAGCTAAAGTTAGTTTTGCCTCCTCTGGTACCATTTGAATTTACCAATTGTTTTTTGTTTTGTTTGGTTTGGTTGGTTGGTGTGGGTTTTTGTTGGTTGGTTTTTTTTTGGTTTTTTTTGTTTGGTTTTGTTTGTTTGTTTGTTTGTTTGTTTGTTTGTTTGTTTTAACAGAAGCTTATAACAAATGAAACCTATGTAAGGAAGAACATGTCAGAGCTCACAAAACTCTGTGGGTTGGGAAAACAGGCCAGTAGCCAAGGCTCAAGGAGCAAGATTGCTGGTACATCTACCTCATGCTCAGTTTGCTGGGGACCAGGCTATTCCTCTGTGGTGCAGTGGAGCAGCAGTGTGCAAATCTATGTACAGTTTCTCAGCTGCATGTATTGAAGGGGACATAAAGAAATATTGTGATTAGTAGCAGAAAGTAGTAGAACCTATGAAGGCTGGTCGCCCATGAATTTATGTCTTGTGATAAAGATTGCTATGTCAATAATTTCCTAATAAGAGAATCAAGCCATGCTGTAATTCTTCCATGACTGGAAGTATAAAGAGAATTCCTGCCTCCTACATTAGTCTGTCTATAGTCACAAAACAAGTAGACATTGAATATCACTGACATACTGTCCTTGTTTCCAAATTAAATTGAAATTACCTAAGTAGTTCAGAAGTTTTGTTGGAGAAGGTGTGGGATAGACAGGACTGTTTCAACCTTTTTTCCTTAAGAAGACCAGTTTTGAGAAACAGGCAACAAACATAGCTCCCTCATGGTAATATCACAACAATGAAGTATATCTGTTTGTGTTACATAAACAAAGACAGTGCTTTGGGTCAAAAACTCTGTGAGAGACATTAAGACATGTTGCAAACTGACCGTGTGTTCAGTCTTGAAGACGAAGATCCTGCAGGTGAATCATTAGATTAGACTGCCCTCAACTAAAAGACAGCGAAAGTAAATTGCACAGCATCCACGTCAGGTGAGTATAGGAAGAAACAAAGGAGCAAAAGATCCATCAGACATGCCAAGGGGAAAACTCCTGACTGTTAGTTCCCCATTGTTTCATATCCTACACTTCTGGGGAGCAGATCAGGCAGTGTTAATAAGCTAAACATACAGTACTTCAGGAACTTTCCCTGCTTTTGCAGCTTGAAGAGCATCTGGTTTAAAAAAAAAAAAA
>VWZT01001059.1:1705086-1725146 GCA_013397055.1 Pachycephala philippinensis
AAAAAAAGATAACAAAAACCAGTATATATGGGAATATTTTGCCCTTGGCAACAGTGAAGAAACCCATATAAATTATCTAGTATGTCAGCAGATTGTTAGCAGCAGACGTGACCCCATTTGGGTGGGTACTGCATCTATGCAGAAGTATAGTGGTATGGAGAGGAACATAACAAGAACCAGGCTGAGCTGCTTCATGGCTCACATGGAGAAGGGCTTTCTTTGCAGTCACTGTGATGTGTCAAGGAAGTGGAGCCTTTTGTGAGTCAGCAGCAGCAGAATCGCTAACGTTCCCTCAGAGGGACACTGCCAAAATGGCTAACAGACCTGAACCAGAGCTTTAAAGAATGAAAAAGACACAATTATATCATCTGAAACCTTCCCATGTGAACGATGGGAAGCCTTTACTCACTCTCTGGTTTTAAATGGAGCTTTAGAGCATTTGGGAACCAAATCTGCTATTTCTTTTCCTCCTTGCAGAAGTCCTCAGTCCTCTGCAGAGCTTTGCAGAGCAGCAAGTGTCGTAATACACTAAGTAACGAGAGTAAGCAGATAAGTAAAGACTGCTTTGGACAACTATCCTGTTAATTAAAATACTACTTGCAGGGCTGGGGGAACTGCAGATAAAACAACAGGGAACTAGTTACCAGTTCACCATAAGACAGACATCTTTGACATGTATCATACTACTGTCCTGCTGTTCTTTCCCCTCCCCCTCAGTTCTTGTCCATGACTTACGACACAAAACACTTGGCAATATGGACATTTCTCTACACTTGTGCTGTAATGGCAGTGGATTTTGGCAGAGTTCTTTACTGCTGGTTCATTAGTGGTCCCCATGCCCAGCGCTGTGCAGTCCGTTGCATCACTGAGGTACCAGCTGCTAGAAGCAGCATGAAGGAAAGATGATTAGAGCTGCAAGTTCAACAGACGTTGGGTACTGCCTATACTTTTTCCACATTTCAACCAATATTTCACCAAGCACAGGAAGGCAAGAGTGCACCATGTACAATTGTAAAATTTCAGGGCAATGTGCACGCAATTCTACTTTTAATGATCCAGTAATGCATATTCACGGAGAGATGATACCTGTATTAGCCAGCTCACACCACTGAACTCTGCTGGAAACAAAAGTAAGCTTTATGGCTGAGCAATAGTATTAGGCAAGTATTCATATAACAGGGGTAGCTGGGTAAATACTATTTATGAGCCATGAATATTTTTATGAGGAAAGATCACAAAGCACTTATCTTCTTACTACTTGTACAAATACCTTTTCTGTCTTAATACAGTGAGATTCTTCCTTGTATGTGAGTGTAACAGAAATATGTAGCACCAAGGCTAGCTAAATTGTCGAGTGTATGTGAATACTGAATAGTATTGTACCCTCTAGAAAGCAGCAATGCAGGAGCAGGAAGGAATGCCCAGGAAATCCATGAGAGCAGGACTTTGTGTTTCCATCACCCACAGAATACAGTGAAATTCAGCTGAGCTGGAACCACACAGGTGGTCATCAAAACTTGCAAAAAACTGTATCTGTCAATATTCTTCTCTTTCTGGGGAACTGGAAAGGGGTCTATGGGGAAATGTTTTGTATGTTTCTTTTGTAAAAGCATCTGCTTGTCCTCTCCAGGTAAGCTGCAAAAGCCAGAGGACAAGGCTGGCAGCCTGTACGAACACACCATGCCAATGACAAGGGAAGATAACAAAAAGGGTCTCTAGCAAAACGGCTACGTATTCCCACAGCACTCTTCAGAGAAAGTGTGCCACCAAGTGTCTATTCAAATACAAGCTGCTAAAAGCAACAAGTATCTGACTTCAGTTAATTAATCCATGGAGCATCTGCATGAACGAAGCAGAGAGCACTTTTCTGAGTACTGGAGAGATGCAGCTTCACTGGCAGGCACGTGGCATTGCTTCTGAATCACTCAGTGTATCAGAGGAATCAACACACACGCATGCACACATACACACCCTGGTACACGAGGAAACAAAGAATTGAGTTACAGAATCTCAGGTCCTAGGCATTTCTACTTAGGCACAGTGGTGCTCCTCATGAGCCCACACTTAGCTCAAGCTAGGGTTGTCCATGCTGCTGCTTTAATAACAATAACTAATGGTGAAAAGGCCTTCTATCATGCTTTTCAGTGGGCCAGCTCAAGTTCTTTGCAAATAAGTGTATGATCATGATAGATAGGAAAGGAAGAACTACATAAATTGTTTCAGCTCTGTCCCCTGAAGTACCAGAACGTAAATGGCACAGTAGGAAGCGTATGCATGCCTCCCAAGACTCAGCCCAGCATTATATGAAATAGAAAACATCTGTGTTCCTTTTTTGGTATATAAGCAAAGGAGCAACCTGAATACAGATGCTTGGGCTGGTACTGATGTTCTCCTGCCGTGCCAGGAATCCAAACCTGGACAGGCAGCTGTCAGTCTGCTGTCAGAAACAAGCAGCCTTATGTACCTTGTGGGAACAAACTTCTCTGATAGCTGTTTGGCAGCCCCTACAGAAGGAACAGAGAATTTGTCTGAAAGGACAGACATATCAGTGAAACTGAGGCATAAAGCACTTTGGAGAAATGGAAGGAAGAGAGAGAGAGAGAGGCAGGGAGAGAAAGAGAGAGCGAGAAAGAGAGAGTGAGAAAGAGAGAGCGAAAGAAGCAAGCTCAGTGTAGGCTATGGTCTGTGTGGAAACCACTGCTGAGGGTCTTGGTGCAACATGTCACCGTCATAAAACCCCAGTAGATGCACTGATTAAATGATGGCAGTGGTGGGAGTGTGTTTCTTCTTTCCTTACTATATGCATGTAGCACCTATGCAGACGTTTCTTCACCTCTATGCAAAAGTTCTATATGTCCAAGTAGTTTATTCCTTTTTCCTTCCAGAAATAACCCATGGCATTATAAAACATACCTTATGTTCAAGAGCAAAATGAAAATTCAGAATTGCTAGCATGCCAAATACATTCTGCAGCCCACATAAGAAAAGTTTCAGGGCATGGTAAAAGCAGCTTTTATTTCATGTCATTTGCTTCACTTACAAAGTAAATTCAACAGAATCACAGAATAAGATGAAGGACTTTTAAACTCTGAGTTAGGAGTTTAAATAACTAATCGTAAAATATACACTTTTAGTTGATTTCACTTGTTCTTTTTTTCTGTGTGTCTCTGTATAGACAAGCTGTTAGACTGCATGAGCTTTGGTTGGTGCCTTCATCACAGAGTGAATGCAACAGGATCTTAATTTTAAGCTGTTAGCCACTGTCTAAATACTACAGGAAAATTAGCAGAAATCCAAGTTTTAAATTATACTTTTTTTGTCTTTCAGACTGTAGGGAATCAAGGCATGTTTGGTTCATAAAGAAAAAAAAAATGAAGTCAGACACATGGAGTCTCTCAACCAGCACAATTCTCTGAGATTAGGAGACTGTCATTCAGCTTTCATCTCTAATTTTTCCCCTTGCTCATTTTCCATCTAAACAAGAAGTGTTATTAAATCGAGAAGATTAGCAACATGACCAACTCTTTTTCTTTTCTCCTCTGTGTTTTGCAAGGAAGGAAATATCCTGCAATCACTTGCAAAGCACATGGTCATAAGCACGCTGCAACTGTGGATACGGGTGCAAGTCGATCCTGCAGCTAAGCCTCCTGTTGCTTAAACAAGCAGGGCTACCTGTTCTCAACCTAATTTCAGTATTATGTTAGGGAGAGAAGTCTCTTTGTATCAGATCTGACAGGCATGTGTTCCTGAGGAAGTGGAGGGGAAGCCCTCCGTTCATATGACTAATTAGACAGGCTTCACGCTGGGTTGCTCTTTTTTGATGCTGATCCCTGTACTAATTGTCAGTTTGTTCCTTGGGAAGGCAAGGTTGAGTTCAAATGCTGCAGTGCCTTGTTCCCCGTTAGCTTTCCTGACCTTAAACTGATGCGAATTGACAAGGAACAGACTGGGGGAGAGAGAGCACGGTCCTTTCCACTTGTGGAGAGTATGTTTTGGAGCCACAGGAAAAAAAAACAGAAACAGGAGGACAATTAACAGGGGGCACTTAGATAAAACAGACAGTCATACCCGTGAAGCAAGAGCACCGAGAGTTTAAGGAGAAAAAGGCAGCACTATCACGATCAATATACACTCACTTCTAGCTGAGATTCTCCAGCTCTCTTAGGAAAGTGTAGATGGTTTAATTTTTAACCAGATCTCCAATTGAATTTTTTGCTCTGCTTTTATTCTGCTTAGATCTGCAACAGTTTAAAACCAAGCTACCACAGCTAAGCCAGGCTCACTTCCCAACAGCTGCCTGCCTTTTATTTTATTTTTTTTTCTTTCTTTTTTTTTCTTTCTTTTTCTGCTGAGGCTGTTTTAGCTCTGGTCAGGCTTTCATGGTAGGAGAGGAGGAGGGGGGAAGAAAAGGGGAGCATTTAATCAAATCTGACATTCAGGAGCTCAATCCTGCAAGGTACTGAGCTCATTGACCTCAGTCCAGCAAAACAATATACATAGGACTTCAAAGGGGATACTCACATGCTTAAAGTTAAGCAGATGTCTAAGTGGTGTATTGGATTTGGGCCAGGGAAAGCAGGGCCTTCCAAAAAGCTCAGGCGCTCCAGTGCGCTCAGGTCTGCAAACCACCACCTTTATCGGCTCAGCTCTCCGTGTAACTCCAGAGCAGGTGTTACAATTATAGCAGAGGCTGAGATGAAAGGGCCCAAGGGCTTGGCTGCAAAGACAGGAGAAAACTGGCAGTTTTCTGGGCAGTAGTTCCTGTTCTTTTCTTTGTAAAATAAATGCTCTATTATGCTGTTTCTGGTTTAGGATGAAATGAGGCAGCCAAATGCTCCGTTCCCCACTAAAGTCCTAAAATTCTAATTTACAATCGAGGCATGACAACTCTGCAAAAGAAGGAAGAAAGATTTCAATTCTGTTGGTTGGGCTTTTACCCTATTCTTTCTGATGCTTTTAATTTTAGTGAAATGGTTCAGGAGTAGAAAGGCACAGCCTTCTGATTTTGAGGGAAGACTGCTTGGAAATCACTGTATGTCTATGAGCATCCTCAGAGCCTGACTTGAAAAAGTGGGCATTGTGCAATTTCTACCCCACTGAGCACAGATATCCAAGGGAAACAGGAGTTTTCAGCTAAGTGAGGACTCTCTTGGTCTGATTTCAGACATGATGGTCTCAGGAGTACTTCAACATGTCTTGGAGGTAAACAGTGAACAAGACCTGATTCTGTGACGTTAACAGCAAGAAGAAAATGAACCCCAAGCAATGATCTCTACCAGAAATCTCTGTTTGAACTCTACTGGAAAAAGTAGTGATTATCAACTGCTCTGCTCCTTTCATCCAACATCCTTCAATTAAATGCGTTCTACGCAGGTACATTTGCACATACCTATGTATCTTCCAGTTCTTAATCTTCTGCTCAGTAGAATGTGGACAACCAGAAAGCTTATTTTTAGACACAGCGCTGATATTTTCCTGTCCACCTCAGTGCATGAAAGCATAAGCAAGTGGGAGTGATACAGATAGAATGTTTCAACCTCCAAATAAATTAATTCTGCAGAAGTTCAAGTGGCTGGACAAGGACTATGCAATTATTGAAGATCTATGAAATTCCAGCCTTTGAAATGTCATTGAGATATGCTAAGAACATGTATTAATCAGTACAGAATGCGAAACATCAGCTTTCTCATAAAAGTCACTACTAAATTGCAAAGGCTTTACACAGCACTCGTAATATGATTTTCAAATTTTCTTTCAAGATCTGACATTTAAAAAAATTTTCTGCTTAGGATAGGATTCCTCTTTCAGTGAGACTGTCCAAGTAAGTGAGAGACAGCACTCCACAAACAGGTGGGAGAAGCCAGCAAAAGGAGAGTACAGACAAGCAAAGCACTGTCGTAGATCCAACCCAATTTTAAATCTGTGACATGGGTAGAAACTAACGTATACTAAAAAATCCTCCAAAAATCAACAAACACCTCCCCACACTACACCTTTCTTAATACTTCTTCAGATCAGCTGAAAATAATTTTGCACTGCTGTTTTAATAGCCTACCTGTGCGGATAAGACTACTCCAGTCCTGCTTTCTTGTAATACCTCAAGAGCAAAATGTCACCTCAGTCTTACAGTTTCTGGGAGTTCAAGGTAAAAGAAGACTTTTTCAAACTTGCTACAAGCATATATATCAAGGGCTGCCATATAATAGACTATACAATCTTTCTCCTGCTACTTTCTCTAGTTCCACTGTGGATGATTGTCTGTTCTGGAATAAAAGGAATAGAGCAGGCAAAAATTCACCTCAGGCATCTTTCACTCATGACATGGGAAGTAACAAAACATCCTTGCTTTCACACTTTGAAAGCACAGGTTCTCTATTTTAGCACTTTAGCAGCAAAACAGCTTCCCTGTCACTGAGTGTATCTACAGTAGGCCCTGTTTGCATTTAAATGATGGCTTTTCAACCTTCTGTGGCCTAGACTTTGTCTATATAGGGGAAGACTATCTCCTCAACCCCTTTCTCCACATTCATGCTAGCACAGACTTGCAGGAAACTTGCCTGCAGAACTTTACTACTATAGGTGTATTAGAAATAGATGTCAGAAAACTCTTTAAAAGGAGAAGGCATGGAAAAGAGAAGTCACAAAATGTCATACCTTGTGTACCTATTCCTTCTGAGGAAAAAGTCTTTGAAAACCTAAGCAATGGGCTCCCCATTCAGCCATGACATCTGTCCCTATGTATCCTCATTAACTGCCTTCTAAGAAAAGAGGGGACTTGAAGAATGCTAGAAGGCACTGTCTTACATCAAGTTTGCAATCAGATCAAAGTCTTTATTCCAAATCCTGTCATAGACAGTCATTACAAAGCCTTTGATCAGGTGTTATATTTTGGCCCTTCAACTTTTCCTTTCAAATAAAAATTAATGGTTTGTCTTAGGTTTCTGATGCTGTCAGAGGAGTCAGCAGTAATCTCCTACCCATCTCTGAAAGAACTGGTTACTTGCATCCCATTCCTGCATGTTTAGATAATGTTCCAACAGCATGGATTGAGTAATACAGATAACTTGGGCATAACCACAGTTGCAAAATCTCCTGTTGCATCAAGTCATCAGAAACACAAATGCAAAAAGACAGAGATGCTGTCCTCCTGTCCTAAAGTTCCTACATCTGTAATGAAAACTCTCCATCTACCAGAATTCCAGATAACAGTTATGACAAAAACACCAGAGTATAGATAGCACAGTATTTCCCCCTGCCACCCTCTTCTCTTTCACATACAGAAAACGAAATAAGGCAAAGGGACATAAAGCAAAATGGTAACACAGCTTTGATAACAGTTTAGGTCCCATCATTAGGGCTACATCAGAACACAACCAACAGTCAAGGTTTCCTAGAGATTGTTGTGGAAGGGATCTCTTTCAGCATCATGCCTGTGCCATGTAGGCCATCTAAACCACAAAAGAACAGCAGGGTATCTTTGCTGAAGTTCAAGGTCACTTGTAAATATCTATTGAAATGAGTCTCATGAAAACAGCACTCTTGATATTGCAGAGGTCATCATCCCAGTGCTTGGTTTGTCGACATAACAATAATTATTCCACAATAACAAGCTTAGCTGCAACAATGGGGACCGAGTATTGGGGTGATAGAGTTTCCAACCTGCAATTTTCAACCTCAGCCTCCCCATTCAGAGTGGAAATCGCAGTGTGTGTGGCATACCTCTGACTGATGTACAAGGTCACTGAAAGCAAAAGTGTAGCACTTGCTGAAATAAAAGTTTAGACTAAACAGCATGTGATACTGTCAGGACTTGACCATGTGAAGGAAGCTTTCATCACCAAATAGCATTTTACCAGATGTTCATGAGTATGTACACTCAAACTCACAATCTCTTGTCTATTAGGAGGAAATTCACATAATTTTCCTTTGTTCATTACAATAGGGTTTTATTTGGACTAGGTTTATAGGAATATTTCAACATCTAACAGCTCCCATTGTAGACAGCTGGGAGTGAATATTTTAAAACCTAGTTCATCAGCCATAACCTCTGTGGGAGACAAAGGGAGAGCCTAGGAGAGCTCACCAAACTCTGTGCTACCAACAGTTTTATTCAAAGGCTGCTACAATATGAAATGGATAAGGTGAGGAAAGGGGAGACTTTGGGGTAGATGGTGGTGAAATGTCATAGTGCTGTTGGGGAAGGAACAGACAACTGTGTGGGAACGGGGAAGAAGCTTGAAGAATGGGAGCGATGTGCTGGAAAAGTGTCAAAGAACTTGGAAGCACTGGGGTACTTGAACTCTAGGACAGGAGAACTGAAAAGCAGAAGATTATGTTCCCATCACCCAGCCTCTCATGCTAAATCAGGAGAAGATGGAATTATCTTTAGCGAGAGATAAGCAGACTCATTAGGAGTCCAGGACACACAGAACTCCATCTAATTTTTTCTTGCACTGGACTATCAGGACGCTCCCTTTCTAACAAGCTGGAAGTGTCCCAGCCTTTCCAGCCTCTCTTGGCCATAGAGTAGGTCTGTCAGAAGATTCTAAGCAGTTTTGGTATCATTCATGTTGTGCTCTGTCTTGTAAAAAAGCTTCTTTCCAATATTCAAGAAAGTCTAACATTTCTTTAGTTACCAGTCTAACTCAGATGATGCATTTGTTCCAGTTGTAGCCAAACAACAGTTTGCAAAAAAACCCCAAACAAAAAACTCATCCCCTTAACTAATACTCCAAGAGAGCCAGCATCACAGTGTTCACAACAAACACTCCTCACTCCTGATAACTGCTAAACTGAAATCTGGGTTGTGAGTGGATTCTTATGTTTAGAGCCTTTCAAAATGGTGTAAAAGTAGTGAATAGACTCTTTGCATATGAATCTTTACAAAGATTTCCTACAAGTAAACATTTTTTTAAATGAAAGGATCTAATGAAAATTTGACTATTTCATACTAAGGAGCAATGAATTATTCCTGAACGTGGTGCTGAATACCATTAAAATAATTTTTTTTTTGGAGTACTTTAAGGGGTTTTATTTAGTTTTCTCTTTGTTTCTTCTGGTCCCCATCTTCCACTAGCACAAACTACCGTGACATTGGAAAAGCCAGTCCCCCATTTCCTGTTATGATATGCTTAAGGCCCTTAAGACCTCCTGAACATCTCCATGTAGGAAAAGGTGAAGTAGTTCATTGAAGCACAAAACCACTTATTCCATAGAATCCAAGAACAATTTAGGTTAGAAAAGACCTCTGAGGTGCTCGAGTCCAACCATTAGCCTAGCACTGCCAAGTTCACCACTAAGCCATGCCCCATATGCCCAGGCACACCCTGGGACTCCGTGGTGCACACATGCTGGAAAGATCTGATGGAAGGGGTTTACCATGATCTAGTGCCAGCTAACAGTTGTGAGTTAACTTGGGCCATGCCCAGCTTTGGAGGTGACACTGGAGCAGCTGGAGGGAGCCCTAGGGCAGGGCTAGCAAAGGGAGTTCAGACAGGCAGAGCTTGGTTCACTGTTCACCTTGAAACCCAACACCACAGGGTTATTCAAATCTCTGTACCACATGACAACTGGTGCAAGTGAGCTATTGAAAAAACTTCATTTCAGCTACAACTCACCACATACCCCCTGAATGTGTCACCGCCTCACAGGAAAATAGGTGTTCATTCAATATTATTCATGTTGGGGCACAAGTAAGGGACAAGTGGAATAATTTACATTGAGGTAGCTAAGGTATTTCACCTTTGTAAGTGCAAAACCTAAATTTCATTAGTTCTTTGCCACCCTCTCCTCACTCAAAAATGAAGTTCTGGGAGAAACTTTATTTGTTCCTATGATCTACAACAGTTTAACCGCCAGCCTTATTCAATCAGACCTCTCACAGTTATCAAGTAGTGTCCTAAGGTAAATGACACCATCTCCATGACACAATTGTCTTATTTTTCACAAGTGTGAAACATTAATACAAAAATAAATTTCAAAATAGGTCTTAGGTAAAAGAGCACAACATCAACTGAAAAATGACTGAAATAAGAACAATTATTGAGGACAAACCAGATAGAATATAACGGAAGAAGAGTGTAGTTACAATTTGACTTTCAGCACATATTAAGATAGGTAAAACTAAGTCCAACAAAATAACTCATCAGAGAGGCATCAGTAAATGTTTTCTTCAGTAAAGAAGAATTTTAAATAATATTCAAGAGTAACTGTGCCTAAAAATGGTGGATGTCACAGCAAAAAAACTAGTGAGGTGGTGGTATTTACTTCTCACAAAACACTTGAAGGTGTAGCTGATGAAATTACCCTGCAGCAATCTTAAAGGAAGGGAAGTACCTTTTCATTCAAATAGTCAAATTCTGGGACTTATTGCCACAGAAGGCTGTGAAGGCCAGAAGCATAAAAAGAGATTCAGAGAAGAATTAGGCAAACCTGTAGAGGATGAATCTATCCTGCAGTGCATATTCAAGAAATAATGGTCCTTATATCACTAATGTTTTCAAGCTGGAAAAATATGCCAGAAAAGGGATCCCTCTCTATTTGTCCAGCCAGCTTGTAGGAAAAAAACTAACAGAGTATTGGCTTGTATGGATCTTTTGGTGTGGTTCACTGTAGCAGCACTTAGGGAAATGAAAAATAAAAGTAAAAATCTTTTCTATCCCTTATTCACCAACATATTTTTTCCATTTCTTTATCACCACCTATCTGTTTCAACACGAGGCTGTTTTCAACATAAAAGTCTGTTGGTAGTGTCCTACTGCCTGTATTAATAATTAGCAAATATTTGAAAAACAGGTGTAAAAGGGATTGTAAGAAAAAACATCATCTTTAAAACTAGGGACATAGTGTAATTCTATGGTATATCAATTCAGTATTCTAGAGTTTGTTACTGTCTCTTTCAATTCTAGTTTAGAAATAATTTAATCCCAATAGTAGTTTTATGTTTTAAAATTTTTATACTAAGACCTAGCAACTAAGAAAATCAGATCAAACCCCAAGACTAATCTATTTTTAAGAGTATCCTCAGAAGCATTTCTTTCACCCAAAAACGTATCCTAAAAAATGTACAAAGAAGGAATATAGGAGATGAGTAGGTTGGAGGAGACCAACACTTTGACTAGAAAGCAGAGACACCTCACATAGTGCATGATTTTATCACTGTAATACAATAAAAATTCTAATTTGTTATTTTTCCAGTTAATGACAATTTTTCCTAAACCTCCGTGCTACAACTCAGTCTCCCATTAATTAAACAGAACTATGTTAAACCATACAGCATCAACTTAAGTTTAACAGGCATTTCTCAGTAGCACCACACAGCCTGTTAACCACAGCTGTAGAAGCTGTAACATCACTGCTTGCAAGCACCTCAGATGATAAAAGGACAATTTTAGTAGCACCAACTTGAAAAAAATGGCATAGCAAGGAAGGGTTACCTGTGTACAGCTGTCCTTGGAGATGGTCTGTGGGTACAGCTGTCACTTGCATACAGGAAGCATGAATGTAGAAGTAGATGACCATTCACAGTAAAGTTAGATATTTGATGGAGTTTTTAGTGTTACACTGACAGCCCTTCCCTGTTATTTCAGGAGTTTCCTCTCCATTCACCACTGCAAGATCCAACAAGCAAGTGGTAGCTTTTCCCTCTTTGGCACCATTAACTCCACAAACAATGCAGGTGTTTCTCTACCCTAGGGCCTCCAGAAGGACAGGAGCAAATCAGTCCACTCACTTGATAACCAGGAAAAAGGTATATCACAACTTCTTTACTCTTCCCAGTTGGTTGTAGCAAGGTCAACACCTGCCCAAGGGTACCTAGAATGAAACCATAAGCACCTGAGGGCCCTTAACACGTTTCTCACCCCAGATATGCTCCCCTATGCAGGGAGGCATATCTCTGAATACAGAAGTTGTAGCTCCACACCTGGTAGAGGGATGCTAGGTACTGATTTTAAGTGCCATGTAGATGCTATTTGTGAGTGCTGACAGAGAGCTTCACCATGTTCACTCATGTAGAGCAGTACTGCAACTCTTCTTCTGTATCTTCATTGGTGATAGAGAAAACAGCCTCTAGACTGACACCTAGAACTGGACTACTCAAATAGCTCGGTGTGATCTGGATTGAGACCACCCAGTGGTGGCAATCTTGCCTGCTGGAACCCTTACCAGTAGTCCCCACATCTTGGTAGAAATGGAGACTGTGCCCCTCCCAGCTTTCCTGGTGTCTTAGGCAGCTGTTGTGAAGCCATCACATGCAATAACCATCCTGGGACCCGGCTATTTCTTCTGGCTGACCATGGCTCAGCAAATATTAATTTAGTAGCTGTGCCCTCAAGCCTTGTGCTTCAGAAAACAACTCCAGAGATAAAAGCTATTTTGCAATCACCACAAACAATGAGTTTATGTAACCCAATATGACACATGACACCTTCTTAACAACCAGTTCAGCATCAGTTTTTCTCACTTCAGTAAATTCAAACTTTTTGAAGGCCTGTCTAGAGCTGGATAAGAGAGGTATTTCTCATTCTTGCCTCCCTATGCTTCCTCAGAGTTTTTTTTTGTGTTTTAACAAAAAGTCTCTACCAAAAGGATCAGTGACTTTTGAAAAGAAAAAAAACCTGTATGAGAAATGAGAAGCCTACAAAACCAAACTGACCAAAGCACTGCACATCAGTATCTGTTACTTTGAAAAGACGTTTTCAAAACATTACAGTAGTTGGTTTTATTACTCTACCAACTCTAGACCAGCACATAAACCAGCACATTGCTTAATTACAATTTGAGCAGCATTTGAGGTGGGATCAATACGTTAGAAGATTAGGAACAACCCTCTTAGTAAGGGACAATATATGTTTCTCTCCACCATGGCACAGCTTGCTGCCTGTTTTCTTTAAGAGAGCCAGTTACTGTTAGAGAAAGAAATAAGAGACTTTAGAGAAAAACAAAATCAAGGTCTTAATGAACTGATAATGATTTCTTTCTTTATTGTCAACAAGTACTTCTGTTCTCTGAGAGTGGGATCCAAAATCTGCTGAAGGTTATGGAGCCTCCCAATTGATTTAAATGGGCTTTGGATCTTCTCTAATTTCCTCCTCACAGTTTTATCTTATTTCTAAGGGGCCAGATGCTGGGTCCGTATCTGCTCAAATCTATATTTTGCTAATGGAGCTCAGGTTTCTGTAGAAAGAAATGTAACCGAGTTCCCTTAATCCCCACTGCTGGGTGGCTCTAAAAGAGAGACTTAGGCCATCCTGCGGTGGCGAGATAAGAATCATATTTTAAACCAACCTACTTTAAATGAAATTAAATAGCTGTCAGTGTTAATTGAGGACACTTGCCCCTGAAACAAAAAAAATCTGATTTTAATTATTCCTTCTAAAAGAGCTGCACTTATATCAGGTCTTCAAAATGGTGAGCTAGGGATGACCTCCAGGAAAACTGAGGAGATACAGGAATTTGTGCAAACTGCTTTTAGGGAGAGAGGGAATCCTCTCTAAGTTTCTGTATAATTTATATTTAACTCACCTTTAGATCAAATCATAAACAATGTATACTTGGACCTTTTAATAACAACTTCTGGCTGTTTGTGAGCAATGAAATAACTTACCCATGCAATGTCATACCCAAATTAAAACCAATAATTATAAAAAGGGTATGGGAAAAAAAAAATGCTGCAGCTGAGTGCCCTGTGCCACAAATGATCTCATGTATGTGACATGGCATTTCGCATCCTGGACAATAGTCTGGGCTGAAGCAGGGTCACAGAGCAGCAAAAAGGCTGTTCTGTGGTTTTATCTATAGGTGGTATTACAGACCACTCTATTCTTCAATGTCCTTTCTTTAAAACATCATACAGATAAATAAATAAATAAATAAGAAGCAAATATGGAAAAAAACCCCTCAGTTTAGTTTTGATGGTAATTTAAAATGTTCCTCAAAATATCTGTTCTTGAAAAAAGGTCTAACAATCTGTTGTGTTGTTGCCTTTATTTCCGAAATATTATCTCTCTCAGTTAACTCGAAGTCCTTTGCCAAGGTTTGCTATTCAGTGTCAGAACTGCACTAATTTGACAATCTTCACAGGAAGAGACATTACCCTTTAACAGACCAGCAAATATAAATGGAAGAAATTACAAGTTTTTAGGTTAATTTGCTCAGACAAGCCACATGGTACCACCTCTGCTTATTAGAACAATGAACATGCAACCATCTCTAGAATTTCATAAAGAGATTTTCCTTTTAGTCATGTTGAAGTAATTCCTAAATTGCTTCCTCTGAATATACATACCAATAAAGCTCCATCACTCAAACCTTTGCAAGAAGCTATCCAGAAAGAGTCTAACATGGCAGGAGAGAATTCACTCACAGAAACACATGAAAGTGTAAAATGTCTTTTGGGACTCATTCTTTGTGTCTGATCAAAGCTGCAGACCCTAGCTGCAGAAATTCTACATGCAAATTGTCTCATCTGCTATCCTTAAGATCGTAAAAGTCATTCCCAGCATGATGATTTCCTCTTAGGTTGGAGCTTATCCCGTTCTGCTTAGCTAGCTGGTGAAATGCATCCTGCTGCATGTGTTGCACTCTGGCTGGAGGGACTAACCAGGAAGCAGTAGTCCAAGTCCTGCCACTCTTGTGCTAGGAAAGTTCAAAACTTTTTCTATAGCTGTCAATTAAACTAAAACCTTCTCTAGCTGCTAAACCATATCCCTTTAAATGTATCAAAACAGATCAAGGGTCAAAGATATACAAAATGAACAAAACTGAATGGACAAATTGTCTACAACTAAATAGATGCATAAATTAATCTGGGTACAAGCAAAGTGGAAAATTCAGTGAAACAAAAGAAAAGCCCTGAACCCCAAATGATCCCACTCCATTACATTTAAAGGAATCAAACCCATTTTGTCCACTGGTACTTTGGGGAACAGGAGAACTGCATTTTGTTTTCACACATGGAATGAAATGCAGAATGTGCCTTGTAAAGGATGAATACTCAGAGGGGTTTTTCTTTATCCTACACAGTCTCTGCTTTTTTCTCTCTGCTTTTCCCACCTCTTCTTGCCCACCCCCAGTGCTTTTATTCAGAAAAACACAGCATGAATAAATAAGACCACCAGCAAGGATGTGAAATACTAGTGGAGGAATCTTGGCGTATTTCTTTGCTGTGGCCACATACAGAACCTGATTAAAAACTAATACATGGCACATTACACATTAGACTTTAACACCCTCCTCCCACTTCTAGTTTTTCCATTTGATTTTCTCAATTCTGGGCTTTTATCACCATAGTGGTTTGATAAAAGTCCATCATGGTTGAGTGACACTGCAAAAAGGATTGTACTCTCAAGAACATTCTCACCATTTCTGAAGGATCCAATTTTTGTCACACTTGTACAGAAGAATACTTGCCCCTTGGGCTGTTTTCAACTCTACTTGAGTGCTGTGGTGTTTACATTTATACAATTATTCCAACTATGTCATTAAGTTAATATTTAATGGATGGCATTTCCCCCCACCTGACTGGGGTTAAGGTTAGATGAAGTCCTGCTGCCTGAGCACCAGCAATGAACATTGACGTTGTTGATATTGATTCCTATCACTGAGGAACATTAATACTTGAATGATTTATAGTACTGAGAGTACTCTCCAGGGTTTAGGACTGCAAACACCTGTCCACAACTTTAAAGGGTGAGTGTATCTGCGTCAGGGCTCTGGATGGACTGCTTCATCCTAGGAGTCTGGCCATGAGAAGCCTCTGCAGGTCTCCCCTTCCCTCCTGATCTACACTGAGGCTCAGGCTTCCACCCTGGTCTCTGCCTGAGCTATACCTCCAGTGCTCAATCTCATATATCCCCATCCCTGATCCCTGGACTAGAGGTCCTGGCTTGGCTGTGGACTGGCTTTACCACCATGGGCTCCTTTAGTGACCTGGGCTCCTCTTGGCTCAGCCGGGTGACCATCCCCAGACCTGCTCTCCTTGCGGCTGTTGAGTACCATGGGATAGATCCCAAAAGATTCAGTAATTATGGGCTTAGAAGTATTTTTATGGTAAGAAATTAGCCAGAGCACTCAAACCTGTGCTTTGTGGAGACGACTTCTGAAAGCATGAGTCTCTAGTCCATCTGGAGATCCAAATTCTGCAAAGAGCATGGAAATACTTGTTTAATGGTGAACATGGTGGGGAATGTTATGTTCACACCTGGACTTGATGATCTTAAAGGTTTTTTCCAACTTCATCAATTCTGTGATACTGGGATTTCAAGATTTAGCTGAATTATAAGATCTTAGGTTTGGCTTCACCTAGAACCTTCAGCCTGAAAAATTTGAGGGGTGAAACCCTCTTTTCTCCCCAGAATATTTGGAGCTTACAAATTTCTATCAGCTCAGAAACAAATGCTGAGCAAGACACTGGTGGGAAGAAGTTTTTGCCAAGAAAAATGCTTGCCACAAAAAGCAATATTTTAATGAAAAATAAGATATTTATTGAAAACACATGATTATTTTGTGGCAAATCAATACCAGTCTCAAAACCTACAAGTGGGATTGCCTTAGACTTTCTTATTCTTTGTTTTTCTTGTCATTCCTCTGTTGCTGTTAGGTAAACCATTTGCAGGTGTTTACAATTTCCACACAGTCCACAGTTTGGAAGACGAGAAGAGCCCATTTGGACTCAAGAGGACCGTTTTTATAGCAGCTCAGAAGTGCCAGAGCTGGTGACTGCAATGGCAGCAGGAAAAGGCTGCCAGGGAGAAGACCAGCATTTTGCCTTTTTTTCATGAAGACATTATTGAGCTTTGGTACCCAGACTGCCAGTGGGGTGTCCCTTTTTCTGTCTTTCTCCTGCCTGCTTCCTTCTCTCCTCCTCTCCATTGCAGCATGATGAGACTCTGACAGGGGCATCTCCATGGCACTGCTCCCATCCTTGCTGGGTATGGGGAGAAGCCAAAGGGGAGTAGAGGAGCAAAAGGGCCATGCTAAGACACAGACCAAGTTTGCTTGGGTGGCTGCTTGCCAGTGGCTCCATCACAATGCCCAGAGCCAGTCTCAGAGAAAGAAGGAGAGCAACACAGAAAACCCAGGAGACAGAGACATAAGCAACCTGTGTTTCCTACCAGCACCGAATGTTTTGAACCTGAAGTGCTTTACAACTCTGCTCCATTAAGAGAGGCAGGATGAGGAGACTCCAATCCATCAAAGCCACAAAACAAATCCTGCCTTAAGCCATCAGGTTTCACATGAAAAAAACCAAAAAGAGAAAACAGAAGCCAAAAACATTCAATAAAACCACAGAGACAATAAATCTGCCCAGTTTCATGCAGAAAAGTTACCTTTGAAACATCCTCTGGCAAATCTGATGAGAGCTTCAGGTCCCTAATGAAACCTGAAACCTGTGGGCTTGTGTTTAGGCTGTTAACTCGGCACAAGTCAGGGAAAGAACTACCCCCACAACTTGGGGGGGTGAAGACTTAAAACACCTTTGCCACTTCCTTCTTCCCAAGGCATTCCCGGTTCCTGGTGCTGCCTGTAGGAGACAAATCATGCAGATTCAGCGGGAACTGGCGGGAGAGAGATGCTGCCCACATTTCTGAGAGATTTTGGGTCAGGCTTAGAGCTTGCTCCGCACTCAGCTGCAGAAATGAGAGGAGTGGTACTCTCCATCACCTAGTCTTTAACTGTAAGGATGCATGGGCAAAGCACACGGAGTGTTTCCCCATGACTGCTTAGTGAGTGATACAGGGATTTCCTCTTCAAACACCTTCAACCCCATTTTTACTTCTTTTCCAGCTAGTTAATATATTGCCATGGCAGAGAGTTTAGCAAGCCAAGAGAAAGTGCCAAAATCGCTACTTTCCTAGGGACAGTGGGTAAAGGGCAAGACTGCCCTGAAATTAGCAGATAAGAGCAGACCTTAACTGAAGCTTTTATCGGTTGTTTGTGTTCACCGAGGCCAGATGATTTTCAAGGAGCCGCTTAGAGATTTAAAGCGCTGATGTGACAGGAACTCTTTGATTTTAATGTTCCTGCCCTCTTCTTGCAGCCAGTGTTTATGTAAACTTGAGAAAAACTGCCACTACTGTTCATCTCCCTCATTTTTCAGCCTTAATGGTAATTACATTCCACGCATGACAGGAGACTCAGCATTGCATTCAAGACGGGGACTGTAACTTTGCCTTTGACATGCCATTACTTTGCATTAAGTCACGGTTTCATAGAGGGGGAAAAAAATAACATGTTGCAAAAGAGGGGGTGTATATGAGCACTGCAAAAAACATATTGTTGATGTGCATAAGTGGTTTCAATAAAACACTGCAGCTTGAGATTTCCAGGGGCACCCAGCTGGTGGAGGAATGATTATGTTATTGGATTTTAATGGAAGCAAGGGTTCCAGTTTCATGTCAGATTTTTTTTTTTAGGGACAAAATTTCTATTTGTCTGTCCAAGATTGCTATCATACCCTTCTATGCTCTTGGCTTTTCTCTCTCATCTGCTAAGCACTCTCTTATCTCAGTGCCTTGCAAAAATCCCATGCTACCAAATATTTATTACATCTGCCCATTCCTGCCTGAACTACAGACCTTAACTTAAGATACTTATTTTAATGTGATACTTACTTAGCAAATAATTTGCTCCTTCTCCTTTCATCTGCTTGAGGTTTACTGTTCCAGATACAATCTGGTCAGCTGATGGTGTGAGGGAGTTAAAATACTTAATAGTTAGTGATTTTCTCCTCCATTATTTTAATGTGATACTTACTTAGCAAATAATTTGCTCCTTCTCCTTTCATCTGCTTGAGGTTTACTGTTCCAGATACAATCTGGTCAGCTGATGGTGTGAGGGAGTTAAAATACATAGTAGTTACTGATTTTCTCCTCCAGATAGAACGCTGTCTGCATGGACACCTGACTGATGGCCATGTATGTTATGTTTTTGAGAAGAAATAGCAAGCTGCATCCTTAACAAACTCCCACAAGATACAGCTTACAACTGCTTGTTGTGTGACACTCAGAACATCACAATGTATGCAAGCATCATCTGAGGCATCTCACAGCCATGAGCAACAGGCAGCAGAGTACAGAGAAGACATTTTGATTAGGAAGTGAAGTTGGTCCTCAAGCTCCCAAATATCATTACCCGTCTGAACTGCATCTCCAGCAGCCACAGACTAAAATAAATGGACCACAGTGAGAGATTTCAAGCAAGTCTTGACATAAAAACATCTTTGACTCACAGTTTCAATCCTGAAACAAAGCCAACTGCTCTGGGCAAAGATTATTTCTTTAGCACTTCAGTTTCAGCCTTGGCTCCAAGCTCCTGGTGAGGAAAGAGGTGGTTTTACCTTGAGCAGAAGCCAGGTTATTTCCCCACCCCCACCTCAACTCCCCTGCCAGCAGCCCCTCCAGGATAACCCGTCTGTTTCCGTGGCCCCAGGCATCGTGCTGCACCTCTTCCCCTCACAGACCCTACCTCACTTTGCTGGCACAGACTCCAGCTGAGGCCAGCCCAGGCTGATTTATCTGTTTGCAGTGGTCACTTGTGGCAGGTGTTGGCAACGGAGTGTGGTGGGGATTTGGGGGCATCACACCACCCCTCTGTGCCAAGAGGCCACCCAGTGCTGCCGCCTGTATCTCTTGGGAGCAGCAAGGTGCCACCACCTCTCAAGCATGTAGGCAGCTTTGAGATTATCGTAGTTTTAAAACTGCCTCTGTTGAACCAGCTGCTTTTCTCTCCATCCTGGAGAGCAAAATATGTATGTGTGTATAACGGGCCAAAAGCTGCATCCGTTACTCTCTAGTTGCCCTAGAGAGGGGGACTACAAAAAAAATAATAGTTCACCTGTATGGTTAATCCAGCCTATGTTGAGAGGAAAGAACCCAGCAGTATTCTTGCTCCTAATGGAAACAGACTGTACACCAATTATATTAGTTTTCATTCTTTAAATTACAGATTAGATTTTAAAATTCCACGCTGCTCCCAAAGACCTTTTTAAAGGCCTTTTTCAGGGTTTTATCTTGTGGCCCTTACAGAACTTGCTTTAGATGACAAAAAAAAAAAAAAAA
>VWZT01001059.1:1725185-1879272 GCA_013397055.1 Pachycephala philippinensis
AGCTCCAATCGATTGCTCTGGTAATGGAAATGGAAACCCTGCTTGTCCTCATTATCATGAGCCTTATTACCCTTGTCATCACCACCACCATTATGCCATGAGGCTTTTATTCTCCAGGCATTGTGAGGAGGTTCAGCGGCAGAAGGGGCAAGCACCCAAGCCTCTCCCTGCTCGGAGCTGCAGAGCCACACTCCCATCTGTCAGTGGTTCCCTTAAGTGGTGCTTTATCTTCTCTGCCTAACGACTTACACTTTATTGTATCTGTCTCACAGTAATGCTCCGAGTTCTCTGCTAAAATCAGGGATCCCCTCCAAAGATTGCCTCTGCAGGCTTACATAAATTCCCTGCCTCCCTGCAAGTCAAACCATCAGGGCTTTCTAGGCTGGATCCCCACCCTCTCATGATGCACTGATTTGTACCTGCTCATATCAATAATTTTTGCCTGGAATACCCACCATCCAATTCAAGAAACATGGTTCCCCTGAAGCAGCACACAGAAAACCACATTTCCTATAGATGCAGAGGGTCAAATTTCATTATTCAGTCCAGGTCAGCTCTAGCGACTTTAATAGAAATTGCCAGATTTTTAGGAGGATTAGTGAAAGCAGAGTATAGCCCACAGGTAATACTTTTGAAAATGCCATGTTAATGACTTTTCTGCAGGCACACAAAAAAAGACTTCAGGTAAGGAAATGTTGGCAACCTCATAGTTTCAGTAGGATTATTCTACTGTGATTTGGTATTTTTGTAGGCACAATTAAGCTGGAATAAGTATACATTTTTCTCCCGAGTGACATACAACAAACTGGAATTGGAGTGACTGTGCAGGAAGTATAAGGCCTGAATGTGGCAATAAGATTAAAGGAAAATATCTCCCCTCATCTGGAAATCTTGGCAGTATATGAAGAATTCCCTCAGGTTCTCCAAATTATGCTTTGCTCTTCTACAGATCCTATATTTAAGAGGGAAAAAAACCTCCAAAAGTGTATTTCAGAAAGAAGGTTTTTCCAATCTGATGAGTATCAGTGCTACTGATACTAAAATCCTGTGGGCACAAAGTCCCCAAGGGAACTCTGGCACATAGAGACATGGTTTAGTGGTGGTCTTGGCAGTGCTAGGACAGCAGCTGGACTCGGTGATCCAGAAGTTTTTTCCAATGTAAATGATTCTGTGATCTCTTGAAGATGCTAGAATGGGCTCCCACAAAACATGCCACTTTCCTATTATCTCCCTAAAACACCTGAGGTCCGTATCTCCCTGTGGTCCTTGGAATCCACCACTGCTCAGGGAAAGGGGAACTAGTGTAAGAACACTGGGTTGTTGCAGGCAAAGGGTGGTGCCTGTTTGAGCTGAGCTGCAAGGGTGTTGTGCTGCAAGACATAAATGTGCTCAAAGGGCTTGGGAGAGACGGCTGTAGAAGCAGAGGGAGTTGAACCTTGATCTGAGCCTTACGCTTATGTCCTGGGCTCCAGATCCTTACTTCATCTTCAGCTGGCAGCCAGACCATCTAGAAACTCTCACATCCCTCTTCCTCCTTTCTTTGCCTTGTGCACCACTCACAGTCTAATTAGCTGTTCCTATTATTACTACCTTTCTCCCATGATTGCCTTGTTCACTCCTAACAATGAGGAATGCGACTGGCTGGCAGTTATCAGCTAATTGGGGCTGAATAAGGTCACTGGCTAGGCATTATCCTGACCAAACCAAAATGCACATTGACATTCAGTGCAAACATTATCCTCTGCATGAAATAGCCCAGCTTTAACCAGAAGCATGCCTTCCAAATTTGGGTGAAGCTGCTCTGCAAAAGCTCTGCTGTGGTTCTGTCAGATCTGAGGGGACAAGCTGCAAGAAAGGGTCCACAGTGGCACATGCTGTATGCACACTGTGTGAGCAAGTTTTCTGGCAGCCTTATTCACCGAGGCACTCAGTGAAGTGACTGTGGCTCAAACTAGGATCATCACTAGGCAGTGATCACAGAGATGAATTTCTGCATTCAGTGAATCTCACACATCTGCACATCACAAGAATGGTCCCAGAGAGTCTTGCTGTGGACTGGGAGTTGATGCTTTTTTTCCACAGCCTGTTTGGCCAGGTTGGAAAACCTTGCTTCCAAACATTCATCTGATTTCTGAGCGGCTGCCCTCTTTAACCTTTTTAGCATCCTGCTTTTATTTGCTAATGGTCTGTTTACACCGCCAAAGTTTTGTTGATATGAGTAGTCGAGACACATCTATTAATCTTCCTAATGTCCATATTCATTTGCCCGTTCATGCATCACCCTGCCTTTTTTTCATTATTCTTAATTCATTTGATAAATCTTTTCATGATTCAATTAGAAAACTGAAATAATACCCTGTGACTAAGGTACCAGTCAGACATCATGCTTAAGTCACAAAGGGGCTGGCTAAGAGGTTTGATGGACAAGAAGGCATGAATTCTGACACAAGAAGAAAACATCTTTGTAATTTGTTGAATATCACTTCCTCTGCTGTTAGGAAGCAAGACCCACAACACGGGCAGATGTTTGCTGTGGTTATGTTCTCTGGGAGGAAATCTGCAGGGATTGCCTTGAGGATGAGTGAAGCATTAGCCAGTGCTTGGTGGGCAGGGAGGAGACTTTCACCCACAGTACGACTCCTAGGATGGTTGCAGCATTAACTCCACGGTCTAGGGAGGATATCTCTTAATGCCAAGGGTGGCCATTCACCTGGGAGCCCAAACCAGGTCCTGTTCATGAAAGAACAGGATTTTGCTTTTGGTGAAACGGTAAATACTGTCAGTGACTTACAAATAGAAGCTGGAATTGCATTTGACCTTTTGTGATTTAAGATTGATTTCTCCTCATAGCACTGTTCTCATTTAACAAGGATGCCAGATTCTCAGAGCTGATACATTCAAACACACAAGGAAGTCTGTGATTTTCCCAGCCACTGTTATTTTATGCAGGTGAATAATGAGTACATGAGTAAAAAGTCCCATTGGTTTGGGGGTGAGTATTAGAAGGATATACCTGCAGCTCAGGCTGGCTGTACAGTTGGCAAACAGTGAGCACAAGAAACAGAGAGGATGCTCTCTCCCTTGAGCAGCAGGGGAAAAGGGGAGGAAAAGGGGGGGCACTGGCGGAAAGGCTTCATGTGCTGATCGTTGACACTCAGATTTCAGATTTTCTGACAGAAAGCAAAGTCTTTACCAATCAAGAAGATTAACGGCGATGAGGTTGAGGTTCAGCTCTGATATAAAGTGATTTAACACTTGGCTGTGCAAAACACCGAGCAAGAGAGTTTCCTTGTGCCTTCAGCCGAGCAGAAACCCTCTGTGAAATTATCTAAAATACTGGCATCCTTTATGAGCTTTCATCCCCTCACCATCTGGTTGCAGTCGGCCGAGGCTGTTTCCACGCAGCACCCTGCACTTGGAGCACATGTGCACAGGCAGCTGTGTGTCAGGGATGGGGCTGCCCACCTTCCAGACACAGGAGCCCACTGCTGGGGCACTCACACATTTCAGTGCACCCAAATCTCCCCGGTCAAGTTTCTATTTCAGGATGATTTTATATTTTTCATTTAAAGTAGGAAGCCTGCTTCAACTGAGAGACAATTTCATTGCAGGGGAGTTTACAACTTCAGTGTACTTTAGGCTGGGCTGTCAGTTAATAGAAGTGACTTCAGGCTTGCTTCAATGTAATTTACAATTCTTAATTGTTCAAAAATGAAGAGGATGCTGATGCCTGTCAGTTATCCTTTCACTAGCTTACCTGCTTTCTCCTTTCCCTTTGCCTTTACAAAATGAAATGTGCTTGCTCTTGTATCTAAAAGAAGCTGGTTAAACATACATTGTGTTTCACTGAAATGCAGGAAGGAATATTTTGTCTTTCCACCTTTTCCCTTTAATTCCATGGACCAGGACAATGCTTATTTTTTGACTGCATGTGTTAACTGAGAGCTGACAGAAGCAGATTGACCTGGGCAATACCATGTCCTGGTAGACCCAAAAAACCAAAACTTTCAGCTGTTAAAAAGGATTGGGCAGGAAATCTAAAAATGTGTCAGTTAAATTAGCAAATCAATACTACACACAATTTGGCACTTAATTAAATAGATTCTGACTGTATTTTCTTTTTGGAATCCAGTATTTTATTATCTCATATTTGGGGTACATGGATACTTACTGTTTTTATTCCTTAGTTAAAAATTTGGCTTTATTCATTTCCTCTGGAAGTGCAGATGAGCTGCCTCATGCAGCTGTCATCCCCCTCCTGCCCAATCTTGGGATAAAGTGACCCATTTCTTGGAGGACTGTTATGAACCCTGGCCAATCATCTCTTATCAACAAAGCTTTAGGGGCAACACATTACATTATGCAAGAAGCCAGGAAGTGGGCTGACTCTCCCTGTACTACAAATATTCTGGGGAATGAAGATGACAAAACAATATAAAAGCTATCTGGCTTTTAACAACTGGGACACTACTTTCACTGTTCATTTCCCTCAACATACAGTTTTAACAAAAACGGCTGTATCCTGCATTTTCAGCAAGACCGTGTTGGCCTCTCAATTTAAAAAAAAAAAAAAAGGCAAGATAAAAGGAATTACAATGAGTATGTATTATTTCATAAGGCAATGACTGGAACAGATATGTCAGTCAAGTGGAGACAGACATTACACACCCCGCTACTATCAGCAAATGCGTTTACTAAAGGAGTAACAAACCAAAATCAGTCAGGTTCCTTCTTTCTTACCAGTTCTCAAGGGATGTCAGTTTGCTACAGGAACTTGTTCTGTTTCTATTTATTTCCATTTTGGCCACACAAAGTTTCTCCCCAACAACTGACACCATATTTGCCATACCATATGGTGCCTTGATAAGTTTAGATGGGTTTCTGGCAGGGGGTCAGGATCACTTGTTCCATCCTGCCATCTCTCCCCTGCCAGCAGCTGGCTCCGGTGCCATGTGACATCCCACCAACCCCACAGCTACTGTGGGGATGTGGTAGCAGTGATCTGGGCTCTCTTCCCTGGCACTCACAGCATCAGGAAGCAGCATGTGAATTTGGGGGTGGGTCATATCCCTTTGATGACTCTGATTGGAGCTACAATCTGGTGTTGGTGTCCTCTCCCTCCCCAAAACCTGACTGGGCTGCTAAGTGGTGCCACTGCTCCTCATCCCTGCTCCCATCCTCCAGCAGCTGGTGGAGATGGGAGATTCTTTCCCCCTCTGGGTTCCCCTGGTGAGCAGTGACCCCAGCAAATATCTTCCTCACAGTGTCAAGGCTGTGGTTTGGCTCGTGGTGCCAGAACACAATTGTTGGCTACAGTCCCCAGATGTCTTTATCTGTTTATGTTTCCCCCTATCAAGGCTTTTTTCTAACACCCACGGTATCAGGGCTTGGGGGAGACAGGGCAATGTCCTGGGACTACCTCAGACATCCATTTTCCAGCAGAAGGGCTGGGACCTTTTGATGCCAGACAACCCTGTAGGATGCAGAGGTGAATTTGCTCGCCCACTGTCTCCAGTTCGATATCTCAAACTCAGCACCAAAACTCTTCCCCTGATAACTGTAACTAATGGCTCTTGGGATGCAGGGGGATGTTACAGGACGGACAGAGCCTAGTTTCTTTACAGTCAGGGATGACAGAGAATTTTAGTAGTGCAGTGTTGGGTCTGCCCAGGTCTGCACCCCACCATGTGCTGCTGACACCCCTGCTGATGCATCCCCTGGGCCTGAGCATGCTGCCCTTCCTGAAGCAGGCCATGAGATAGGGGTAAAAAGGAGTGGGGGAAGAGAACACCCAAAAGGTGAAGAGATGGAAGGTGATAACGCCATTGCTTAGATGTGAGAAAAGGAGCTCATGATTCCTGATTCCTTTGTTGTAGTCCAAGAACTTCCCCTAGTACATTCAGTGAAAACACCTCTATTCTAATGAGAGCTCCAAAGAGATTCATTGGAAAACTACCTACTGACCCTTAGGACCCAACTGGGTTGATGTGTCTGCACCATGACATCAGACTTGAGGGTGACTGGAAACCATGTAGGCACTTATGAATTTAGAGCCCCTTTCCAAAAGAGACACAGGTTCTCAGAAAAAGAGTTAATCAAGGAAAAATACTGGAAGAAAAGTAGCTGGGTAAATTACAACAGTTCTGAGATTGGTATTAGTTTTTAAGTGCTTTAGAAAAAAGAACACTAAAAATATGTGTGTTATTCTGAGACTTTGGACTACCTCTTCATTTCTTAAGTTTAAATAAAGCATTTGAAAATGAAATATAACTTTGTTTCAGGTAAACCCAAAAACACTCTCTTCACTGGTTCAATCCAAAGCATCTTTTCTTAGTTGTTCATTAGACAGGAACCAGTAATTTTGTGCTAATATAGATTAATGTCTTTTTAAATCATTAGTGTAAAAACCCCACCCCAAAATAATCATACATTCTTGCTGCCTAAATTAGACCTGTCATGAAAGGCCAATGAACTTGGGCTTCCCCATCATGCCAGTATTCTTAAATATTTAATGCATGAGAAAATATTTCCTAACACTTTCCAAGTACCCAAATCCACAGTTACATTCAGTTACATTTCCAAATAAACTGGCTTCATTTTCAGAAGATGTGCAACCCCTAAGTGGCTGAAACTACTAACACACCAAACCTACTGGGTTGTTGTAATACCTTAGCATCTTTGGGGAAAAAAAAAAGAAAAAAAAAAAAGTCAAGTATATTTCAGTTATATAGACAGTTTCTGAAATCTCTTTAAAGACTGTGTTTAGGGCAAATTTCGAACTTTGATCCAAATCTAATATATTTGCATACTTGCTCTGTGTGCTGAAATACATTAGTGAAGAGGGGTTAAAAGAAGTTTGGTTCTAAGCAAGTTTCTATATTATGTTATCTTCCGTCATTCACCAGGTCAGAACAAAGCTTTTAGCTTATAACAGGGTGCCCCTGTTTTGATGAGTTAAAGATTTTCCACAGCCAGAAGCTGCCTTCATCATTTACTGGATAATCTGTGGATTTAATTTGAAATTGCGACTTTTTGGCTAAAAACTCTTACAGACTGAGTGTGCTCAGTGGGCTGAGTGAAATGTGTATCACGTACACCATGGGCAACTCTAAAGAGATTGATACCCTGTATTACCAGTGGACTTATTCTAATGTCATGTGTTAAATTTGTCCAGAAGATTCTTCTAGTATTTCAGACTGAAAAGGCTTTGTTGAGAGAGTAGAACATAAACACGTCTAATTACAGTGTGAATACTTCCAAATTGTCCTAATGAGAGCTCGTGCATCCTCAAATTTTTCAACCCAGCAACAAGAATTGAACATATTTGCATGTTGAGAAACATATGGGCCATTTACAATTCGAAGTATTTTCCTTGCTTTCTAGTATGACTGAAAAGATCATAATAGCAGATTTGATTTTTTCTTTAATCCTCTGGAGAAATTGAATCAGCTCTGACATTGCTGCTTTTTTTTCAAAAATTGAAATCTTTGCATCAATTTTTAATAAGATTGTAATTGACAAATCCATTGGAACATTAGTGAACATTTAAATACTAATTAGCTAAGCCACTGCTAATCTGTCCTCAGCAGAGCTCACAGACACAAATGTCAATTAAACCTGAGTTTGTCCCCAAGGAAAGAAAGGTCAGAGGGTAGTGTTCAGTCAGCTGTGAGATTATGTTAACGCACTGTTAGGAGTAATAATCTCTGGAAAAAAACAGAAAAAAAAAAGTAAAGAAAACAAGGCTAAACTTTCTTTTACTTTTTTTTTCTTTTAAAATAATTGCATTAAGTATAGGGTTGAGAGGGGAGAAACAAGGGAAGAATTACGAGAATTGAATCAACAACAGTTGCCTCTTTAGCAACAAACCAAACAGCCATCAATCCATTGTCTAAGGAGTTAGGAGACAGCTCATTCCCTGCTTAGAGTTAAATCATTGAATATCTCAGGCAAACTCCTGTTAGTTTCCACCAGGTTAAGATTTAGGTTTTTATTTACTCCTGAACTGCAGTGAAGTGTTTAAATTTGAGTTGTTTTTTTTCCCTCTTCTAAAAACACCCCCTACCTTCCCCAATGAAAATCACACCTGAAGGCCTCATACCCCTCCATCCTTCCCAAGACTTGGGAATCTATTTGCTGTGACTAACAAACACTAGCAAATTAAGTGGTGCGTGCTCACCACACTCTCCCAGTTTGCTTCCTTTTGCTTTTCAGAGCACTTTATTCCGGTTCTGCACTTAGGAGGTGCATAGCTTTGAGTACACAAACCATCCCATTAAAGTCAAGGGACTTCTCCTGCACTTCGGATTACACTGCTCCTCAAGTGCATCCGCAGACTGAGGCTGTAACTCATTAGAACTGGCAGCACAGGGCTGTGTTTAAGTATATGCTGCAATGTTTCCACAGATCATTTATTTATTTTGCATTGATGGACTTCAGCACCTGTTTAAAGTTAAGCACTTGCTTCCTCAAGAAGGGACTAAAATACCTTCTTTTCAAGTTATCCCTTCTTTCCCACAGAGTCTTCCAAGGAGAACCTGCGTAAAGAGCTGCTTCTGAGACAGCTCTACTGATAATGCAAAACTATCCCATTTAAATCAGGAGGTAAAGCACATGAAAGACAATTCCTGAACCCAGCTCCAGTTGTGAGAAGTGTGTAGATTAGCAGCTCCCTCTTATGAGAATAGGGTTCTTGTATCAGCCCACTTTGTCAAAACCTTATATTTTGTATAAATTTTGTGACAAGGGATGGGCAGCCAACAGCATGGTAGAGTTGAAGTTAAAGCTGGTATCAGTGTATATGGAAAGAGCAAATTTCTATGGGAAATGTTTTGAAAAGCCAAACACAATGAAGTTACAAAACTTGGTGAGGCCTCAGGTACAATATAGGAATTCTCCCTATTCTTGGAAAGGTTTAGTGTTAGAGTCTCCTAGATGTACTTAAAAAAGAAAAAAAATCTTATAACCATTATTCCAAAAACAAGATTAAAAAATCCGCAACACAGCTCAAAAAAAAAAAAAACAAAAAATCCGTGCTGGTTAGCAAGCTTTGTATGCAATGATTTATTTAGGAGCTTTGGAGAAATCTTGGCAGAGAAAACTATTACAGCTTGCTGTCATAATTTCCTAAAGTTTAAGTGTTCATAGATTTGTAATGCTCCAGGCTAGGAGGGGCTCCTCTGTTATCCAGTCTGACCTGTTATATATCACAGGTCATTACATTTCACCAAGTTACCTTTGCATCGAGTCCAATAAATTGTGTTTTGCTAAAGACTATCTCCAGAAAGGCATCCGTCTGGATGTAAAGACTTTAGGAGCCAGAGAATCCACCCTCCCGCCGCTAGTATATTCCAGTGATTAGACCTACTCTAATAAAAATGTGTGTTATTTTCAGCTTAATTTGTCCAGCTTCAGCTTCCAGCCACAGATTCAGGTTATGTTTTGCTTCACTGGACTGTAAAGCTCTTTGGTGTTCAGCCTTCTCTTCCAATGAAGATGCCTCTCTGGAGGACATTTATGGAGGGTAAACATGCATAAGAAGCTGTATCTCAGTGATTTCTCTCCAACCTTTGGTTCTGTTTTATAGCTGTTTCTGTGCTCTCTGGGTATACGCCTCACAAGCAGAACTTGCTGAAACTGCAGTATTCCAGCATCATTCTCACCAGTTCCAGCCACAGACAAACTCAGAGCTCAGTAACCTCTTTATTCATGTAAGCATTACCGCAAAGAGAACTGGAGTATTGTGCTACAATCCCCTGCTTTTCTTCTGGTCCTATATAGCCAGCAGAGCCTCTTGGTTTTAAGAATACAGCCTCCTTTCTTGGAGATGAGGGCTGTATTTTTTGTCCTAAGGTATACAAACTGGTATTTTAACTGTACTACTTCATTTCACAGGGCTATGCTTACCAAGTCATTCAGGCCAGTTTATATCACTGTTTAGTCATCCTGACTTTTACCGTTCAGGTAGTCTTTGCCTTATCTCCAGATTATGGTTTTACTTCAACTCACAGATAAAGATGTCGAACTGCCAGGTCAAATATGAATTGCCACTGAATCAAACAAGAAAAATCCACATTCAGTTAAAATTCCTCGTTTACTTACAACTCCTTCAAGGTTCAGTCCATCTCATATATACTTTGTTAGCAATGTATAATGCTGGCATGCAGAAGGTAGTGTGACAAATACCTTCCAAAACTTCTTTTAGCAATAAACTTTATAATTCCAGAAGAGGAGGGCATCAGCTTTGATCTAAGAACAGATATTAATTCTGTTCCTGTCCTTGATTTCACTGACAGGGCCTTGTAGAAATTCATTCTTTATTTTGACTCAGCCTGATGTTTGGCTCACTGGTTTAAGTTATCCCACTTACTCTTTGTGGCTACTGACTGTCTATTTAATATGTAAATATTGGTAGTTTTACAGAGTGTCCTAGGTCTTGTGTGGTCTAAGGTTCAGACAAGATGAGCCTAAACTCACATATTTATGGTCTGAAGATGCCTATTTTGCAACCGCTTTAACATGTAAAGAGCCACATTCATATGACCTTGCTTAAGTAATTTTACGGATCTTTAGATAAAAGATTTTAAAATGTGCTCTCTTGAAGCCAAAGGAACCAAACCCCGAGGACTTTGAAAGGAATAAGGTGATGCTGCCTGACTAGTACCAGTCACTCACCTTTATCCTTCAGCCATTTTACATGAGAGACGGCTACTGAGTAAATGCAACTGTGCTTATACCTGAAGATGTTGTTTGTGCTCCAGAGTTTGCATGTTCAAAACAATTGTACTAACTTCACTCTGAAGTTACTATCTTCAATCTAAATCCCCTGTGGGCTTTTTCCAGGCCAGGGAGACACATGCACATGCCAAAATATTTATTTTACCGTTCATTCTGACACTGGCAGCCCTGACTGGTGGGGCTGCAGCCACCTTATCAACTCTTCTTCCTCTTAAATCCCACATGCTGGCAGGGAGTGTGTCCATGTCCCCATCCTGCCCCATCTCATATGGCTGCCTGTCACCCCTGCCTGTATTTTGTTGGGTTCCAGGCCTTTTCCTTACAATTATCATGTTCCACTTCCAGTCACCGCCAGTCAGAGGCATGCTCGCCAAAGCTGATAGAGTTGTAATTTTGACGTCTCAAAATTGTTACACAAGCAGAAATCTCCTTGTCCCCAATGGCTTCCCCTCCAGCATGGACAACATTTTCTAATAAAGCCTGCATTTGCTCCAAACCTAAAAGGATGCAGATGCATTTTATACTGTGCAAGAGATAGGACAGCTGTAAGCATTGCACAAAAGTTGTGACTTCAACTGTAATCTTCAGATAACTCCTGCTATGTAATATGCTCAGCACCAGGGGAAATATCAAAGGATGTTTCCAAATTATACTTTCACATAAAAACTTGCTAAATGGCAGACCAAATCCTCAGCTGGCCCGTATCACTGAAACCACGGGGGTTTATCTCACCAGGAATCTGGTTCAGCATCATGTACATAGAATTAATGTGGTTTTGCTTGCCACTAACAAGTAAGGAAATAAAATTGAAGTCCATAGGGTTATAGCAAAGAGACTGGGGATTTACCTGAAGCATGCATTGATCTTTTAGCTTGTGAAAAAATGGGGCCTGAGATGATAGCCTCAGTGTAGGAACATAGATTGATTAGATACCTAATCTGCAGCATGTCTTTCATCCCAGAGTGTTTTCCAAACATTTTTGTCACAACTTGTTTTCCCTGATAGCTCCCCGGGTACGTGATCACACTGGTTTTTTAGAGGTCCGAGCTGCATTTCAGCTTGGCTGGCTACAAATGCACATGGGGCCTTCAGCTGGGTATCAGGCCTGCAGCTGGAGCTCTTTTACGTTTCCTAGGTGCATACATTTCTGGATCCACTAACTTTCAGGGCTTTGTAATGCAGGATGACCAAGAGCACTCAAACTTCAAGCACCAGGAACTGGCAGTTTGAGGGAAAACTTCAGTGAGAAGTTTGGAGGAGGAGGGAGCCCAAGGAAGTGGAAGCCCAAGGACCAACAGTCCCTGCTGGATCCCTCCATGGGCAGTGGGGATGGGTGAGCTAGACTGCAGTCCCTGGCATCAAGGCCCGAACTACTCTATAAAGGCAGCTCTTGCTCTCTCAGTAAAACTTGGCACATCAGACATAAGAGATGCTAGTGCAGATACCACCAGAGAGGTCTCTCCCCTCTGCAGCAAGCCCCCTCATCATCACCCATTCTCTTCTAACACTGCAACCAATGCATATTCCATGACACAAGAAGGACAAGGTGCCCCAGAGAAGGTGTGGTTTTTTCTTGGCTGGGCAGCACCCACATATCTTCAAAAACATAAATCAAGGTTCCTTGTAGACCCTAAACTTTTCATCCCTGACACTCAATATTCCAACAAAGCCAAGACAGCATCATTATATTTTGAATATTTGCACAATATACTAAGAACAAAAAAATTGGGGGGTTTATGTGAATGCATCTGGTTCTGTAGTTGGAATCTGGACAACTGCCACCACTCCTTTCCCCCTGCTGTCCCTCCTTCCCCCTCACTCCTGTCTGACCTTTGCTACTGCCCCCCCTGACTCTTCCAGCGTTTAACACAGTGAGTCCAGTGCATCAGCCCCACAGTCTCCAACCCAAGCCAGAGATCCCTCCATCTCAATGGGGCAGCTGCCAGGCACGGGCAGCTCCAGAACTTCCATCAAGACCTGATGATGCCGGGGCCACATGCTGCCTTTCCTCAGTAGAGGGAGAAAAGCACCACTTCTGTGGGACCCACAGAAATCTCCTTTGGCACGTTACTGCTGCATTAGTAAGACTGTAGTCTGCGATTCCCACATCCTGGATAAAACTCCCTCTCTCTTCTGATTACTGCTAACTCATACTTTCCAGAGCTGATTTATCCCAGGCCTCATAAAAATGTTTCAGAGCAGCCAAAGCATGTTGCCTTCAGAGCACACCACATTCCTTCCAGCACCAGGTATTTTAAAAAGACATACCCTCAGGGAGGATGCCTCTCCCAGTCCAACTCCTATATACAAAGGCTTCACACTTACCTGAAATCAGATAGGGTATCAGCTAGCCTGACATATCATTTCTGTTATTATTATTATTAGCACTGGTAAGATCAAGACTTGTTTGTTCTGGTTCCCACCTCTTGCTCTGAATGAGTAAAAAAAAAGAGAGGAAGGATAGAAAGAGGGAGGAAACAGCTGAGCTTCTCACAGGACCACGGCAGGAGAGTGGCAGCAGCTGGAGTAAAATGTTGGACTTTCCTAAATCTCTAATTATGCTGTACATTTGGGCACTTACCCTGTGCATGAGGTCACTGACTTGCTCTGCATCTCCACAGATGTCCTAAACCTACCCTGCATCTTCTTTCCAGGAGCCATAGGCACTTTAGGGAGGAGCAAGTCACTGTAGAGACTACAGCGCAGGTTGGCTACAGGTAGCCCAACCCATCTTTGATGAATAGATACCTTCACCCCAGTGAGGCTGGGCCAGTAAGCGGGGCTCACCTGCCCGTGCTCAGCCAGGACTATGATGACTATAGGACTCCTAAGATCATGCCCTCTATCTCTGTGAAAACACAAACTTCTTGAAAGCAATGGTGCCAAAAAATTTGGTTCACCATGTACCTTGACCAAGTACTTTCCCTCTGTCCATTACCAGGCTGGTTTTGGCTGGACAGTGTATGGTAAAACACTGAAAAATGAACCATTATTATTCACTGGCATTACTCTACATAAGAAAAACACAGAATATGCTAAAGCAGAGCCAAGCAGCAGCAAAATAGTGCAATGACCTGTTGCACCCCAGGGAAAAGATCTGCCAAGAGACAGCAAGCTGAGGGTCACTCGTCTTCTTTGAATCCCTCCAATACTTTGTCCGTTCTTTCAAGGATTCCACATTTTGTCTGGAGAAATGAACCAGCGACACCAAACAACCTTAAACACTCCCTCATGTGATCACATTCCCATAACAATGAAGATGGAATACACCCCACAATCAAAGCCTTTGAGTTCCTCCTGACATGGCTGGTGGAAAAATAGAGAGGCAATAGAAGAAGAGTAGAATGCAGACCCTTAGTTCTTGTTTCTTACAGTCCTGACATCCCCGGCAGAGCACTGTCACATATGCCTGCCCATTGGGGCTGACACTCATCATGGAAGGGGCTGTGCAGACACAGAGGGAAGGATAGACCCTGCTTCTAGTACAGTTTAGATATTAGAGTTACTTATTCCTATTACTACGTCTGCTTTTGAGGGCTAATGGAGATCTCTGTGACCTTTTGCTTCACTTTATATCATGTAGGCCTCTGTCAGTCTCACACAAATACAACTATGCATGAATTCATTTAAGTAGGAAGAGTCATCTGCTTCAAAGGACGTTAGATAAAGTCCTCTGAGTGTGATTAAAACCAGTGGGACTGCTCAGTGGACTCTGGTTAAAGCCCTGCTTTACAGGGTTTCTATGCTGACATATCTGTCCGGTTTCAGCAGTGCTTTTCTCCCCGAAACAGCAGATCCCCATCATTCCTGACACCAGGCAGGACACCACAGAAACCAGTCAGATGTCTGCAGTATGCAACATCTCCCTAGCCAAAAAAACATCCCACAGGCTTAACATAATAAGTTATTGTCTTCTTAAAAAGCAGCAGACACAGTGATCACTCTCATTAAGGAAGCAGGACAGTTTTCTTCTATAAAACTCCAGCCTTCATAAATGTTGTAACTGGTCCAAAGGGAGAAGTGGAGTAGTTTGGTAGCCTGAGGACAAATTCACAGCTTCTCCACATGCTGTTGCCCAACCAGGGGAAAAATGAACGGGGAAGGGGGAATTTGCAATGCTGAACTTCACTTTTTCATCCTTCTTTTCTTTACTTCAGAGAGCACCATTCTCACTGTGGAGCAGTGGATCACTAGAGGGACAGCTTTCCTCCCAGCAGCTGGACCAAACACAACAGTTCAGCTTGCTTTCCAGGCTCATCCAAAACATCCAGAGCCAAGGCCCTTGACTCTTAAAATTCACTGCCCCTAAAAATCTTCACAGGAATTGATTTGATGGGGCTGTCTCTGAGAGTGAGTTGGCTGTGTCTATTTATATTGAATAGCAATATGCTTCCCTACATCTGCAAGAAGCTCTAAATAGATGTATTAACAAGTGATCTCAAAGCTGCCTGGCAGCCTAAATTGCCTTTCCTACTTTATTGTTCTACATGAAGTAGACCACAGAGATGCTGGGTAGGGAATACATAGGAGAAAAATGAGCAGAGATGCAAAGCTGGAGGTTTTCACAATAGGGAGAAAAAGATGCCCTGAAAAACACCACATAATTCCTCTACCATTAAAACCAGCGAAACACTTGCTGAAGAATTGCACATGACCATAATTAGCAGAGTAAGTTTTGCAGGGAGGGACATACAGCTATGGCAGTGAGAATCCAAACCTCTTTTCCTGTCTGTGTTGCCCCACAGCACGACCATGTGCCCACGCGGTGTGTAGGGTGTGCATAGTGTGCATTGTAGGGTGAGCAGCTCCCTCACCCAGGAGGAGCTGAGACCATGCTTCGTCAAGAGGGATTTTCCCATGTCCCAAGAGGATGGAGGGACCACACATCTTTTAGGAAATGGTGCTTGCCAGTGAGTACCCACCAAGACTTTGCATTACAGAGCACTGCAGCAGCAAGCCAACTGCACAACCCTCAAACACAGACTGTGTCTTTCTCCCAACGTTTTCCCAGAGGTTTCTGGTGAGAGTCCTACTAAATGCAAGTCTGAAGGGGCTGAACCCAAGCTCCCACCACCAGGTAATTACGACGGGTAGCAGATCCTGTCAGGTAGTTTTTGTGGTGACCAAGGAAAACAAATACACCACTGAAATCATGGAGACAAGGACCAACTTTCGATCCTTTGGCAGCTAGAAAATTTATGTATGGCGATTATTTAACATGGGATTAAAAGGGATTTCTTGTTCTACCCAGTTTATATTTTCCCATCACTGATGTCACTGTATGACTAATTCTGTCATCTGAAGGAATGAATGCGTGCTAGGATGCCAAGCCTTTTTCTGAATTAAACCTATAAAACCCCAGGTAAAATAAAGATGTTCAGTGTTACATTATTTTGCATTAATGTGATACAGGAGTACCTGTAGACCCTGAGTTTGAGACATCTTGTGTAATGTAAAAAATACCCCAACATATAAAAAACCCAACATGCCCACACAGCTACAGCTGTTATTCTACTTTTTTATACAGCTAAAACAGTCAAATTCTTTCTAAAAGTCTGAAAAGATCACCTTTTAAGACTGACTAACCTAATTTGTGATAGAAATACATAATATTCCTTTTGTGCATAGTACAGATGGATACATCAATTCCCTTCAGCTTAAGCTTCCTAGTCCTTCTTAAATGTCCTTATTTCTTGTGACTGCATTCCATTTAAATATATATATACATATATATACACACACACACACATGTATTTAAAAATGTGTTAGATTCTGTTACAGTGAAAGCATGGACAAGTTTAATTTTAATTTTAATTAAAATTTCACCGTCTTTCTAATAGCAAGGGTTTCTGGGGGACAGTAACAGCAGTTTTGCCCTAATGGTACAGTTTCAGATCCATTTTATCCGGTGATAACAGTGTGTTTCCTCCAGTTTCTTTAGCACATGTCCTGTTGGATAAAGACATGGCCATTTATATTTCAATCCCTTTTGCTGGTGGATTTAAAACAAAAACCAAAATCCAGGAAAGGATCAACACGTGCTTTACTCACCAGAGCCATACAAGAAGTGTTGGCATTGCAATACCAGCCTTAACTAGCAATTCCTTGTCCTTTCCCTTTACTGTGTTCTTGGTGCGCAAAGACTGTTGTCTTTGAGACTAAACTTTGCCCAAGAGAGTTTCCACCTCACCTAATGATCTTCTCTTCCCTTTTTCCATGTTTTTGTTCTGTTCATTAACAACTAATCATACACAGTGTTTACAGTCTCTCAAGCACAGAAATACTCTTGTTTCCCCACAAAGCCATGTACCTGGTTATCCCAGATAGGATTCTCTGGTTCTGAATGCATCAGGCTTCTGAGGTCTGATGCTTTGCAGTTGCAATAGCAAGCTAACATTGAAAATGCCCTATGGGGAATGGATGTGTT
Organism: Pachycephala philippinensis; assembly: GCA_013397055.1. Classification (NCBI taxonomy): domain Eukaryota; kingdom Metazoa; phylum Chordata; class Aves; order Passeriformes; genus Pachycephala; species Pachycephala philippinensis. The sequence continues at coordinate 1,742,350 of VWZT01001059.1, forward strand.
TTACTGTGGCTTTGTTTACTTGTTTATTGAACTGAGTTGGTTTAATTGTTAGCTATTCAGATTTGTAGGTTACATTGATCTAAACAATTCCCTAGCCAAGTGGCAGAGAGAAACCCTGAGGCTCTGGATTTTGGTGAGATTAGATCCGTTGTGTATTAACTATGTTTTAAAGCAATCAAGTTCCAAGTGCTTTCAGCAGACTCCCCCAGAGGCATCCATCCCTCTTGCCCACCTTGCTCCAGTCTGCTGCAGTTTTCTATAGGAGCAGTGGTCATGTATATGAACCATAACTTAAACTTGTCCACTAAGTGTGTCCCCATTTATGCAAGCCTTTAGTGGGAAGAGAACCTTGGTTTGAAAGTGGTATCTCCAAAGACTGGGAATTTAAAGTGCTGTCAAAGCAACAGAGCTGCTTTTTACTCCAAGAGTCAGCATGACCAAATCAAGCCTTCTCTTACAGAATTACTTTTCAAAATATAAAGCTGAACTTCAGTGTGTGGGATTCCTTTTTACTGTCTCCTTGCATCCCTCTGCTCCTTTCATGTAGCAGCATATTTTAATTGCTCTTAGTCAACTGCCTATATAACTGCTTTCCCCAAACTGGGCAGGCTTGTTCCATGGAGAAAGACTACTTTGTAGTGCTACTTCTCTGCTTTTACTGAAATCATAGCAGAAAATGAAACTTGAACAATGGCTTGTCACACTTTCCCTGGCCCAGTTTAAATTAAGCTAAATCTTCTGAACAACCTCCAGGAATAATTTTCTTTTGTGGACATTTTCTTTCCCAAAACCACAATGGGAACCCCCTTAATTCTTCTATTCCTACTACTATTTTAGTGGCAAGATGAATTTTCACAGTTTTGCACTATGACCAGGGAACTGGTAGGAGAAATATCCTTAAATGCCTCTATCCAACTTTATAAAACATGCTACACAGGCCTATTGCACTTACATCCAAATGATACAGGAGCAGCATCCCTGAAACAGCAAAAAGAGTGAGAGAGAACTAGATGCATGACGTTAAATACCAATTGCACTGATGTACATATGTATGTGTATGAATCTGCCCAGCTAGAGCTTCTGTGGTATTTGAAAGGACAGTAAACCCTGAAGAGCCTGAATGTTCACAGGGGAGCTTATCAGTTGTTGATGAGGCCCTGTCCAGCCTTACAGACAGCCAGTTTCCTTCTGCACCAGGGCACTAGTTTGCTGCGGAGCCAGCAGAAAGGTGATAAGCTGCGGAGAAGATTTTTTAGGAGTCTTGCCTATCTTTCACACCAAGTGGCCAGAGCACATTTTCCACAGTTGCCACTTACAGATAGGCTGGCTGTTCTCGGATAAGGTCAAGAAAGAAATAGGAAAATGGGTTCCAGTTTGCTTCCTCTTGCAGTCCCATAGGACTCTGAGGTTAGGCCAGACTTTTTTTTCTTCCCACCCCCACCCCTTTTCAAATATATAAATCTCCCAGAGCTTATAACTGCTGCAGACAAGGTAGCTCTGGAGTCAACTCAGAGAAAGAGACAGATTTCAGACAGGCTATCAGCAATTCCCTGTCTGCAACTGCCAGGCAGGAAAAGGCTGCAAGTTCTGCCAGCTGATAGCAAAAGCCTCAGTTAAACCAAGCAGTAAAACTTTTTCAACCCTCTCAGAGGAAAGGGGTTCTTACAGAATTCACCTTTTGCCACATTTCAAGTGACTCTTTTTGGGTCAGGCACCAAAATAAGGGTGAGACAGAGCAGGAGGGCATCACTTCCCTGGGAAGCTGCTCCAGGATGGAGCAGCCTCATCCCTTGCTCTCCAGGCTGCTTCTCCAGACACAGTGGGAAATGCAAATATGCAGTGTCGGAGGTTAGCATTTGGGGTAGATAGCAGTAGGATACTCCATGGGGGGGCTTAAGCTGATGTCTGAGGTTGTTGTATCTTCATCTTTCAAACTTGCTCTGAATGTTTGACCTCCTCCTTGCAATTATTGGAAGTATACCCAAGCATTATCCTGGTCACTGCTTTCCAGGATTGCAGACTTACATTTGCAGGTTAAAACATTTTACCCCCAACTTCTGATGATGACAAGAGCCATCTCAAGTTACTTGCATGGATTTTTGTTTAACGCTCCCCTTGGGACAACACTACTAGGACATAACATACACAAACACTGTAAATGTGGTGTTCCAAAGGACTGTGGTGATGCATCAAGTGGGCCGTTTTACAGCATAGAGGAACTCTGACAACTGCAACATTGCATCAGCCCCTCTAGACACCCAAGTGAATCTTTTTTGTAGTTGCCTCCCACCAGAGAGACTCCCAACAGAAGAAAGAGATTTGAGAAAAATGCTATGTGATGCTTCAAAGGCGTAGCTGAATCTTTGCTGCTCTAAGGCATAAATTTGAAATAATAGAGAGTGTTGTGTTTGAGCATTGATGTGCCAACCCTTTCGAGCACTGCCAGTGTTTTGGGGTCAACATGTTAAAGAGGAAATGGCTGAAGGGGAAAAAAGGATTTCAAAAGCTTCATTCCCATCTCAAACTATCTCTGGAGTCTGAGGCCTGCATTGTGAAGATGTCTGTGTGCTGCCATCTTTTCTGTTTCATGAAGGCATTGACATCTTCAACCTCTTGGTATCACAAATCAAAAGCATCTCAGACAAGATTCTCCTGCAAGATATTGGGACAAATTCGTCCTGTTGATGTGCAGAGGCTGTCCCCAAAATATGTTCACACCTGGTTCATGCAGCACCAGGCACAAGGCAGCCACAGTTCACCTCCCTCTAGCCCACAAAGGGAGAGGAAAAGGGGCTTATTTGGAATTTCACGTGGTTTCCACATGGCCTTGCAGACCCAAATAGGGCTTCTTCCATCCACACAGGTGCGTCAGGGAGCTGCCAGCATCCTCCACGGCTGGCACTCACCAGGGCCCTGTCAGCTTCACCCTGCGCCGTGCCAAATGCCTCGCAGCCCCTCGCCGCTCCGTCGCAAAGAGATAACGCTTCTAATTAGTGCCAAGACCTGCCAAAAAGAGGGGAGATGTGGGATGGGATAACACAGAGGTGGCTCAATTGGGGCAGCCATGCTCCCAGCAGTAACAAGGCGCTGAGGCTGGAAAGAGGAGAAGCTAGGAGATAAGGAAGGGCAAGAGGGGAATATTTTGCTGTCATAAAATAAATATGCTTTAGACTAATGCCTAGTGCCAGTGATATTTTAATCTCATTGGCAGGGAGCTGCTCTTCCAGGCAGGCAGAAATAGTTTGGGGTTGTTTTGGTGTCTTCCTTCAGGTGGAGGATCAGATGAAGGGACATGCTCCATCTGCTAAGTACCTTCCCAGTACTGGGGGTGAAGAATATTCCCTGACCTAACAATCAAGAATTTGCTAAGAAAAAATAATCTTAAGGCTTGATTCTCCTTCAGGGAAACTTTTATTTTGGTGACACCAGTAATTGCAGTGCAGTGGCTCCTGACCACTGTGTTGCAAAGAACAGAAGAGCCAAGCATGCAGGCTCCTGGGCCCTCAATCCTATTTAGCAGCAGCAATTAATGAGGCAGCGCTGTGGCTGAGTTGTTCACTGCAAGACCACCTCCATGACCCCTTGGTCTGCCAGCAGCCACAGGAGCACTGGCCAACATCCTTGATGCTACCAAGAAGGCTCAGCACTGAAGTATAAATCCATCATTCAGAAGGGTCCAACACCAGAAGACGACATTCCCATTTTAGGGTCTGCAACCAAAAAGCACCAAGTGCAGGACAGAAGAGATTTTCTGGGTTTTTTTTCTCCTTTACTCGCAGATACCCAATGGAGCCACACATATGCACATGGACATCCCTTGGAGAGCCATCCATGTCACACAAACAAACGTACTGTCACAGCCACAGCAGTGGTTTTCTACACCCCCATTTGCAAAACACTTGTTCCTTGCAATACCTGGATGTTATCCTTGTGCAGCATTTCCCAATGACACAGAGATAAGATGTCAGCACGTGCTTGTTCTGCAACAGGTCTGCAAACCCCTTCCCCAGAATAAACCCGTATTGTCATACAAGCCAGTTTTCTACCAGGGAGATTTTACTAATTCCTGTCTTATTCCTGATAATGAAATAGATCAAAATATAAAGTGTAGGAAAGAAGAAGCTTTTGACTGAGTTCATATTGCATTCTATAGTTCCTAATTAGATGACTGTCTATCAATTAAAAAAGTAGTTGCATAAGTTACTTGTGATAGCTGCCTGAATTAGATCTGGGACTATTAATGCAGCTCAGTTTACCTAAGGTGATAAGAGCCATTCAGACCACCCTTCTACATGGGTGAGTCAGTGGATGAGTCTCAGTGTCTGCTGCTGGCACCCAGTTCAATCTTTATGTGCACCTGCAGCATTCACCCAGAATATTCACCTAGCACAGCTAGAGGAATTCTCATTGTGAATGGACAAGAAAGGAAAAATATGATTTTGCTCTAAAATGTGGAACATCAAAGGGTGACCCAAAGTAAGAAAAAAAAAAGTTCAATTTACTCTTTGAAAGGTAGACGATTAGGAAACTAGACCTGGAGACTTACTATTTAATTTGTCAGTGTATCACATGCTACTCCTGAGAGCTTTCACTGTAAAGAGCCTCCAGTACGGTCCAAAACAATAACAGAGTGTTTTTCAGGCAGGAAGGAAAATTCACAGAATTTCATTATGCCAAGGGACACCAAAAATTGGAGAACAGACAGTGGAAAAAACACATTACTGCAGCTTGGGAGCAGAGGTCTGCCAAATCCAGAGAGTGAAAAACAAAAGGGCTGTAACCTATACTAGATAATATCAGAGACTACAGTAAAAAGGTTAAAAGAAATTATCTCTTTCTACCACATGTTTATTGCCTGCCTTTGTCTAGGCTTACAAGCCTGAAGGCTCCTTTTTCCCTCTTGATGACTATTCTTGGGGATTTTTTTGTCATCATTTTGTACAAGATGTTGCTTTTCTTCAAAGAGCTCACATAGACTACACTGCAGAATTAGGACATTGGTCACTCCAGAAGAGGAAACACCAAACAAGCATACAAACAGGGGGAGAAAAAAAACACATCCCAAAAGAGACCGGTCCAGCAATAGAGACGTACACAGGCTCCCTTGTGAAATGTGACAATCAATATAACAAAGAAATTAAATCCCTGCCAGCCCTCTGATAGACATTGTGCATGCTGAGCCTAGATATTTCCTCCTCTTCCTCTCTGCTTTAAGAGGGGGCATTAGTTGAGCCAAACACGAAGCTAAGCCTGCCAATAAAGATTTATTGTCTCTGCTGACAAAGTCTGCCAGTGGCCAGCGGCATCGTCACAGACTCGGTGAAGGCAGGAGTATAAGAGCTGCTCCAGAAAGCATCACTCAGACTGATGGGGGCTAACCACTACCTATGTTTGCCTAAACTGCCAGCTAATTGAGGTGGGAAATGACTTCTCAAGAAGACGGACACTCCTCCTGATCTTGATTAACTCCCTTTGTATTGTGGTTTAGAGAAATATGTCAGCGTTCTCCATCAATCTGCCAGCAAGTCTTTTCTCTAACATATTTCAGCTTGCCACTTGGCCTTTCACTGCGGATAGGTGCTGCCACAGCTGATATAGCTCCCACATGACATCAGGGAGCAGCACTACCTCTTCCTGCTGGTGCTGACCTTCCTCTTCTGCAGCAAAAATGAAGCAAGCCAGGAACTTCAAAGAAAAATGGTGTACTGGAGTAGTTGTAGTTGTGTATTTGTAAGTGAATACTTCTCAAGTATCTTCTAAAATCCTTCCAATGATTGAGAATAGTTTTTAAAAGTAAGATTTGGGGACAACGCCATTGAAGAAGAATAGTGCTGCTTTGAACACGTATCTATGCATCATAGAAAATGTGGCTTTGAAGGAAGGGTCAAAAAAAGTCAAAATACCTGCTGTGTTAGTTAAAAGATATGGGGAAGTGATATTTAATTTGCTTATTGCCTATCAGAAATATATAAGAAACAAAATTAGGAGAAGGGTGACTGAGTCCATACATCACTGAGATTTCTTATAACCTTGGGACTACAACACGTATCAGTTTCAGGTTGGGTTGTCAGATGAATGGCTCCTTGTGGATGTTCTGTATTGCTTCTTTGGGAAAGACCTCTTTTCACTGTGTCTCTATATTCAGTAAAGCTCTGCTCCAAAATGAAAGCCTACAGGCAGCAATACAGAAGCCCACTTAAGAAACAATTACCCAGTATTTAATAGCTGGAATAATTGGCAGGAAATATTCTACTTGCTTAATCTGTCATTCAGTTATCACTAAGTCTACATAATATTCTAGATCCAAAAGAAAAGCAGACTCAAAATTCACATTTATCTTTTTCCAATACCCTGGAATGTAGGTGGTTAGCATTTGAATGTCATACATATATGTATATATGCCAGATCATTAAAAGACATAAAGACCAAGAAAGCCTCTTTGTTAATTTGCGGAGTGCTAGGAAGCTAAAACTTTTGCTACGTTTATTTTCTATTTTTAGTTCATCAAAAGAAAAATCTTTCTCATTCCTGTATGTAGCTATATATCTAAATATTTTATCTAAAATTTTATCATCCTCACCCCTGCAGAGTCTGTGTGTCTTCCATCTGAGCTAGAAGAGGATATGCATGGAGTCTGTGTGAAAGATATCTGATGCAGTGCTCCACAGTCGACATTAATTTGAGAGAGGAGTGTACAGAGAAAGGTGAGCACAGAAACAACACATGAAAACCAAATGGAAAGGTCTCTAAGCTGGACATTTTGTAAAACATCTTTGTGGTTTGTAAATTAACAGGCTAGTTTCTCTCAACTTCTCAGATTAATGTTGTTCCTGAATACCTTAGGCAGGATTTTTTTTTTAAAATAAATGCCAGTGTCTCTGAATTTTTTGCTTTCTTATAGGTGACAAAGGCAAAGGTGCATAAATAATCATCTTCAAACATCTTATAACCTTGTGGATCTGCACTAACAGACACAGAGAGGAATTCTCATTTAGGAGTAGGAAATGAACTTGGATCGATTGCGGACCAGCCGGTGAATGCTGTCTTCTTTTTCTTTCCTTTTTTTTTTNAGGCTAGGATGGGTTAATTTCCCAGTTCTACACAATTTATCTGTGCTGAGCTGGAAGAGTGTTGAGTGGGAAAGGGTTTCATTGTCCACTAGGGCCTTATGGCTCTTCAACACCCACCACTTCTGCCTCATGTCAAAGAAAAGCAAATAGGTTTATTAAATAGCTGTCAGGCCAAATGAGGCTGTACAGAGAACAAACAGAAGGGAAATTGGATTAGAGGCAGAGTACATGCCACACTAAACAAGGGTACAGATTTACGGCTTTCTCGGTGTAACCGGACAAACGACTTTGAAGATGAGTTTTGGGGACAGGGGAGCCGAAGTCTGGGGAAAAAGGGGCAGGTGCCCACACAGCCCCGACAGAGTGGCAGTCATCCTCCTCAATAGCTGGGAGCACAGAGGTGAAGGTATCCCTCTCCCCTTTCAAACTCCTAGCTGTGTTTCTCCAGCACATTCTCGCAGTGTGCGAAGAGGAAGAAAACCCAGGCTGTCCCTTGCCCACCTCCCTGAGGGAAGATGCCTTCACCATGACCTTCCCAGGCGTCAGTCCTAAATCACACCATCTAAGCCAGCAGAGGCAACAAGAGAGAAAAAGAGTCATAGCAGAGCTACAGAGAATTAAACTTTCCCTGATAAAAGCTTTGGCTCACAGGCAGGCCCAGAGAGGTTGGGCTCTTTTGCAAGTGGCTGATAGTTATTCCCAGAGAGACCCCGGCCAAATTCTCACCATAGAGGAGAAAGTGCCAAAATATTTTGAAGTCATTTTTAGTGGAGAGAAAAGGGAAGGAAAATACAAATACACTCACCAGAGGGACTGCAGAGGCTGGTAAAGTCAGAAGGATCATAATGGGCCAAGCAGTGGAAGGAGATAGGTGTTTTGGGCTAGAAATCTGCAGGCCTCAGCTAGCTGCAAGTGCAGTACCTGGAACTATGACCTGTGTTGCTATAGCAGCCTGAATTTTTCTTGTGCTGGATGAGGAGTATACCACATCACCCCCAGCACAGTAATTGACTCTGCCATGAGAAGAAACAGGCTGTGACCTGTTGACCCTTCCACCCACCTTCAAAATCTGTGTTTTTGTCTCCCACAGCCAAGCTAGATAGAAATGTGCTAGATATGAGGTGTTCCTCCACACTCAGGTCCAAAATCAAGCACTTTTCTGGATCTTCACCTCAAACCACATCAGGCAGGTTGAGTTGCTCATCATCCTCTGAGTTATTTAAGCACGTGGTGGGCATTGGCGTTTCTTCATCTCTTGACTGTATTACATGCTCAGGTATTTTTTGATCACAGCAATTCTAAGATAATTTGTCCTCAGATCAGTGTGCATTTGGAGTTATTCTTGATTATTTAACTTGCAAGAATTTGAAGAGCAGTTGCCAAGATTGACACAAGGCGTTAAAACGGTGCACACACCTTGACATGATGCTGCAAAAAGAAGGGTCTTCATTCTATGGATGGTCCATGTATCATGTTCTCCAATCCAAGCTCATTTAAATGTTTACTGTAGCATAACAAACATCAGCTGATTTTCAGTCACTTACTGAAAATTCAGCATCCAAGAAAAACTTCAGCTTTTCCGTATTCCATCAAAAAAAATTCCTTAATTTTAACAAATGAACAAGTGAAATTCTTTGAATAACTACTGTATTAGCATCTGTAAGATGACAGTTGAGACCATGAAGAACCATTCACATATTCTGGTAAACAGAACAGAGCAAATTGCGGAATCTGGGGTTTTTTTTTGAAGAGGGAAAGTGCAATGAGGATGGCTTGTGTCACTCTGCTATTAAAATCTTATTTCTCAAGGTCTTAGCCTGAAAATATCAATTCTCCTTTAACCATTAGGGGCTTGATCGAGACTAAACATGAACTAGCTTAGGTCCTTTGGTAATCACAGTGTGATATCTGACCAATAATGTCATTGTAAAGATAACAAGGTCAGTTGAGGATCCCAACAGTAAGACCAACAGGTTCAGTATGAATGGGACTACCCAAACAAGTTGGCCTGGAAGGAGAAGGGAAATGCCCCAGCTCTTCAATCCCACAGTGGGCTTTGGCAGCCTCTCCTCATGGCCATGTCAGAGTGGACAGGGCTGGGAGACACCATACACCCGGCCTCTAGGACGCTGCTGGCTCAGGAGGGGGACAGAGCTGGCAGTCCCAGCACGTTATCTGCAGTGCATTTGAGAGACAGGCATCTGTCATCAGTGGCTAAGCAGAGAAGCCACCAGTGCTGATCCTTCTGCTCCAGGGACGGCTCGTCCAAGGCACCCATTAGCTTTGGCTCACTGTGAAGGCCAAGAAATTTGTTGCTGTGCTTCAGGCACAAGTTGCTGCCTCTCTGAGCTTAGTAAGGTGCTATCATAAACCACAAAATTAGGTGTCATGGTGGAAAGTGCTTTGCACAGCAGTCATATGGCAGTGTGCGGTAAGAATGGTGTGTTATATCAGCAAGAGAATCCAGGCAAAACCCACCTCAAGATGCTCAGGGCTAATTCTACTTACAAGAAGTCATGTTTCTTTTGTCTCAACACTGAAAATGCAAAGGCTTCCTCTCTTCCTTCCCACCAGTTTGTCAGGAGCCAGGGGTATTGTTACCAGGGAGCGGTTGAAAGTTTCCCTGATGTACTGCAAGAATTGGAAGCGAAAGCCTGGTTTCAAATGCATTTTTGCAATGATTCAACCGGTCTGGTTTGGGATGCTGTGGCTGTGCTTAATTTTATGGTCATATTACATACTGATAGATCTTACTTTTTTTTTTTTTTCCCCACTAACAGAAAGCATCAGTATCTTGCCCGTGAATTATCTAAACAGTTTCAGCTCTCTCAATAATGAAACATAAATCAGAGGGCAAGTTGATTAGTAGCATGCTTGTAAAATATTGCACATACGCCAGCACTGGTAAAACAGCATTCAAGGCAAATGTTATAGGTTGTGATTTGTTGGCTTGAAATGAAACAGCTAGAACTACATACGTGTGAAGTGTTAAGTATTTGTACCACAGCAGCACACACAGGTGGTAGCTATGAAGTAGGTCAGTATTTCAAAGAAGACTGGCCCTACTTTATTTGGGGCTGAGAACAGGATGACTCCATATTTATAACAAGAAAGATTTTGAGGAAGTGATGACTGTTGATAAAACTCTTTCGTCGTCATCAGAAGTGAGACTCATCCACTTTATTAAGAGCAGATTTAAGACTACACAAGCTTCAACAGGAAAAGGCTTAGAGTAATAGCAGTCCCTACTGAAAATCCCACCCATTATGCATATACCAATGCTGAATTAGAGAGCAACGTGGTAGAATCATGATAATTCAAATAATGATGCAAACACAGCAATAAATCTGGTGTTACACATCATTATAAACAGAAGAGATTTTTAATTGAGACCACAGTACAGAATTGTTCAGAAGCCACAAAATGGGTAGTATTAATGTTACAAAACCAGGCTCTTCATAAGAGCCACCAGGCCTTGCTTTTTCTATATGGACTAAAAAAAAAATCAGCAGATAATGTACCATTAAGTTGCTTTGTGGCTTTGTCTGACCAGAGATTTTGCCTTGAGCAAGTTTCCTGCACAGTTGGGCACGTGATAGGCTTGCAGACAAAAGTGTCACGTTAGATACGGAGACCAGACTTGACTGATTAACACAGACTACAATATAGAAACAACTATTGAGGTGTTTGGAACGTGGCAGAAGCAGAATATTGATCAGCTTCCAAAACAAGCTGTAGATGATGTCCAGTTTCTGGTAAAAGTACAGTAGAGACAAAACAGCCAAACCTCAGAAGCCACTGAAAGCTTAAACCAACCAACCAAAAACAACCCATGGACTGAGGTAGTCAGGTTTCAATAATCCATGAAATTATTGAAGCAATAAAAAGGAAGCAAGTGAAAATAACATGTACCACAAGTTAAAAGTCTTAGGAAAAATGAAGGGCAGGTATGCCCTAGCGAGCAGTTCCACTGCAGTAGGAGGGAATCTGCAGAGCAAAGCAGATGGTGGAGAGAACCCAGCTGCACACTGCACTAAATTCAGCCTGGCACTTGCCCACTTCCCCTAGACTTAGAACTCACTAGCTGGAGCACATTCGTCACACATCCCCTGCTTCCAGTCCACACAGAAGAAACAAGATTTGTGACCTCCAGGACTGCCTCGCAACACAAACCAAAGCATGTTAAGTGGGGATGTGTAGGAGACAGACTTCAAAAGTGCTCCTGCCCTGCAGTGATACACTAACACAGGGTGAGCCTTGCTTATCTAGAAGTATAACTGCATTGCAGAGATTTTCTATTCAAATTTTGTAATACAATATTTTTCATTCTGTGGTGGAATTTCTTTTAGGAAGCATATTGATTGCACTATTCTACTACCACCAAAAAAAAAAAAAAAATTAGCATGATGTTAAATATCATACCATGTGCTTTAACTTTTAGTCAGTCCTGAAGTGATCAGGCAGTTATACTGCACCTAGGGATCATTGGAGATCCCTTTCAACAGAAAATATTCTATCCTGGGCTTCATGACCATGCCTGAGTGTAATAATGTGGAGACAGCAAATTTGTATCATTATGTTTCTCTCGGAAAAAAACCTCCGCTGAATCATTTGACTTCAGCATGTACAGGAGATGGACTGGTGTCCTGCAAGGTAGGAGAGAGCAGGCTGCTGTAAACACTGTGCTGAATATAACAGCATGGATGCACATGTCCGAGATTCATCACCCAACATCACAGAAATGTTAGAGCATTCTTTCTACCAACATGCACAGCAAAGTTTGCTCATCACGCTAACCAGGCTGCTCATGCTAGTTTACCATTTCCATGGCATCTTTGAACTACCACATAAGGAAATAATCTAGGACCAGCAGCAGGAAATATCTGTGATCACCTCCTAGTATGCAAAGTTATTCTACCCTTCACCAACAGTTCCCCTCCCCATCTTTTTCTGAAGACAGATTGTTCCTTCTGACTAAGAAGTAGATACCAAGATGCACCGAGTCAAATTTAGATGCAGTGGGTTTGCAGCTAACTGTACAGCCTGCTGTTTCATACCAACTTCTATGGTTCGGGTAGATGCTATCAAAAAAGCTGTATGGTCACACCATTTTCTCTAAACAGCCAGACTGTGACCACAGCAAGAAGTCTAAATTCACAGCCATGAATTTCTGAAAATAAGACCATGCAAACTACACTTAGTTCTCTTGCAAGTTTAACAGCAGCTTGCTCATCCAGTGGCATGGAAAAGATGTAATGCTGAACTAAACTGCCTGGATGTCTCTGGTAAGGTGGTATTCTGTCATGCAGACAGACTCTATTTGTCTGTCACCCTTGGGGGTGGCTTATGGGTCATAGAGGATAGGTAGGTATTGAGACTGGACTGCTCTGAAACCTCTTTCATAACACAGTGATGAAGGAAAATTGGTTAATGACAAAGGAAGACTTTCCTTTGTATTATGGTTCCTTCTTGGCAAGGATCTCACTTCAATAAACACATTTTAAAATAATCACCACTGGTGAAGGACAAAGTGAATCTCCCAAGTCAATTTGACATAATTCTGTTTGATTTGAAGTTTATCTACTATTTGATAAATCATGGCCTGTCATCCTTCAGAGGCGGCTACAGGAAAAACAGGTCCTCAGTGACAATGTCCCCTGTCCTTCACCCTCTCACCTTCTGGGCTCTCTGGACTTGAAATTTTGATTTGAGTCCCTTCCCAGATGGTATCAGAAAAGGCAAAAGGTTTTTTTTCTCATTCTTGATAGGTAAAGTCCCAGAAAAGTAATACATTAAATGCTAACCTGTAGCTCCAGAAAAAAACAGGACTAGCAGTTGTTTGCCAAAGCCTGAATTAGAGACCAGAGACTTGAGATAAGATAGGCAATCAGCTCTGACTCTGCCACTGCAGACTTCTGGTCTACTTGCAAGAAAAGACATGTCATCGTTTCTCTTGACAGTCCCCAGGATTTCAGGGAGAATGCCTAACAGTCACAGGAGAAAGAGGGAAATGAAAACAGGACTCTTAAGGAAGAATGAAGGGCTTTAGGGAAGAAGGTCTGAGCTTTATTTTTAACAGAGAGTCTACGTCAGCTCTGAGTTAGGTTATATATGTTTGTGTATGTCATCATCCCAGGACTGAAACACAGTGATGTAACATAGATTTTGTTGTTGCATCAATCCCTTACATAAGGGCCACATTATCAGAAGGGGTCTGAATAAAAAAGAAAGTCAGTTTATTCTTTGCACTGTTCAGTAGTTACTTGAATAGCATGCTTTTTTTAAATCAGAATTTCTCCTTAATCTGCCTATTCCTCATAGGCAAATAAATGGGCCATCTTACCACCTAAAACACATTTTCCTAGACACTTCATGTAGAAAAAAAGTCATGTACCACATTGAATTTACAACTTCTGTCAAGAAAAAAAGGGATCACAGCTATACATTCCACTTAGTGTTCAAACACTGAAGCAGTCAGACCGAGGTGGTCAGTCCACAGGAGTGGTTTCCTAGGCACGCTTCTGAGGTTCACATTAACGTCCACAACACATTGGCAGTATGGCAGAACCCTGGATAACAAGACCCAAATGTGAGCACTGCAGACATGCAGCAGCTGCTTTTGCTGTCAGCTGTGGAAGGCTCTATTTCTTATGGCTAGCTAGGCAGGAGGAGAGGAGAGGTGTTAATCCATAAACAGCTATAAGCTGGGGGAAAACTCCCTTGATATTGTTTCTTTCCTGAAATGTAAATTCATATACAAGCATGTGTCATTAAAGAAATAATTTTTCAGCTGCAGTTTCTCGGGCAACTCCAAAATACTTTGCACGCACATCTGGTTAGATAGAAATGACACCTTATTCCATCATGGAGGATAAAATGTTTTAGTAAGGAAGCACAGAAGTTTCACTTGCCCAGTTGTTCTTGACTGGTTGAGAGGGTGGTTGTTCTCAAAAACATTCAACTACTGTCAGGGGTGCCCAGAGAAACACAATACTGCTCATCCATAGCCAGACTATTCCCTGGACTGGTACCAAAACTAGCAGATGAAAGTGGTTATGAATCACGGTTTGGTGGAGAAGAGAAAAGGCAGAAAGGCTGTTGGAAGGACTATCCCCTGTCACGGTGTGCAGTCCCTGTCATGGTGTGCAGTCCCTGTCACACAGCATATGGGTTCTTACCTGGCTGTGTGGGCCCCCCCACTTCCCAGACTGATGCCCTCCCCAGTGCAAGTGCGGGCTGCTTCTATGACCTCTACTAACACGATGGCTGTGGCTGAGCCATTTGACACCAAACCGCCTGCACATGTCCCCTGATTTCCTAGTACCTACCTCAGCCAACACGAATCAAATTGGAAATTCTTCACAGGAGGGTTCTCCCTTCCTCCTCCAAATGAAACATCTCCTCCTGCTGTACACTCTCTCTGGCACTATTCAGAATAGCAACTTAGGAAGATGGTTATTGCAGTAGGGCTTCTTCCTTCTTTTCAGAGACAAATAAAATGCAAAGTTCAAAAGCCTCTTGTTTTTGGTCACAACCTTCAGGCCAGTTTGCCAGGAGGCGTACTTATGTACATTTGTATTTTATACAGCCTTTCTTCTTCCTTCCCTCAAAGTAGTCCTCTAAAGACCACACAGTACGCAGCATTTGGAATTTTCTTTCTTTTTTTTTTCCCCCTCTGGAGCTCATTCTAAAGTACTTCCACAGATATTTTTCTTGCTTTGTGTTGCGTTTCCTCTGTAAGCTTTAAAAGACTTGGCAACACAACTTCCCTGGCTGGTATAAATACAGCCATAGATATTTTTAAATCACAGAAGCAAACCTTCCTACTCCCCCTCCCTCCTCCCCAAAAGCCATATCACGCAAGAATCTCTCTCCTCCTTCTGATGGAAGTAATTTCATTATTTTAAAAGCACTTATGCAACCAACAGAGGCGACACCATATGTGTGTGCATACACAAGCCTCCTCAAGAGTCAATATGATTGTGCCCTCTCCCTACTTTCTCCTTTCTCTATCCTTTATCAATATTAATAATATTTTTTTACATTTTAACCAGGTACAGGTTGATATCCACTGTATCTATCTTAAACATGAGTTTCCAATGTGCAGCGTTAAATCCAAGTAGGTTGCTACATTTGGCGGAAAAGGCACAGAGAAAGCCCTTTTGATGAATTATACAAGTCCAGTTTAATCAGGGAAGTTGCTTCCTTTTAACAGAGGATTTTAACAATTGTCCCCTGACCAGTAGGTTAACTCTAAACATCTCCAGCCCCTGTGTGTGCTTAGGGATCTTCACTTATTGCAGAGCCTTCCCTTACTCTAAAACAAATTAACTGCAGTGTCATTCTTCCTAGTGTTTGGAAAACATGTTTGTCAATTTTTGGTTCAAATTTAGGATCCCTCACATAACTTTGCTTGCTACTGAAGGTATCTATTTTCTCGTCCATTAATTTCATTTTTCTGAAATCCGCTTCTACTGATATATTTCCAACCAAAAAAAGCATTTACCGAGGCTACATATGCCTAGAAAGCCACCATAATAAACAGTTAAAACAATGTTAACATAAACACAGTGAAACACCCCCAAAACACTGAACCAGGGTCGCCTACCAGAGGGTCTGGATTGAGACAGTCATTCCAGATAGAATACTCCCATTTCAATACTTGGTTATCTCAGACAATCTATTTTTCCTCTCATCCCCCGGAAAGTTAAACAGCCGAAGGCAGGAGAAGCTTTGGGAGTTTTTGACCCTTCTCAGTGACTTCTGTCAAGCAACAAACAATCCCAATTTCAGAAATTATTTGTACAGCCTTTCCTCTGTTATAAAGAGTTGCAATTTAATGTACAGCTAAACAGGAGTAGTGTGACAGGTGGAAAAGGAAAGTGAGGTATTCAACAATCCCACCATTGTCTGGTGGGCTATGGGGAGGAAACTGTGCTGTCCTCTCTCCAAATGTCAATATCTCCTAATCAAAACTGCTTCAGTCCCTGCAGAGCAGAAGGTCTCTGCCCATGGTGACAAAGAGGGCAAATAAAGGGCTGCACAATATGTCTAAGCATCCAGCAATACTTGAGCTTCTTCAGTGTTAGAAACTGAAAAGATAGCCTGAAAATACCAGATTTACAAAATTAGGATTATACTGGAGTGTTAGAGAGGAAAAAATGTTTATTTAAGTATACTGATTCCTCATGCAATTCCTGTTCTCAGATGTGTTCAGAAGCAAGTTGCTGGAAGGGCTCTATAGAAGCCCCTGAAACCAAATTTCTCCACCCAGCTTTGTAGCCCTGCAGTCCCTGGAGTGTGTGACCCTCACTAAGGGAGCTGAGTGATGTCTCTTCAAGAGCAAGGGCCTTGGGCTTGTTGGTAGTTGCAGTAACCTTAAGAGTGAGAGAAGAGCCTGTGACACAGTGCTCATTCAGCATACCTTAGCATACATGCTTCCCTGCCCATCTCACTGTGCACTTTAATGTGCGTTAAGTGTTAGAAAGTCCTGTTGTACTCTGCTTTGCTGGCCTCAGAGTTTCTACTTTAGCCAGATCTCCCCAGTACTGGTGTTAATTGTCCATTTGTATCCCCAAGTACCTGAACTTGCTCTCTCCCTGCAGATGGTTCTCCTACACCCATCATGTGTGTTCTGTATTTCCAGATGCATCCTCTGAGCTGCCTTGGAACACATGTGAGTCTCCCAAGCTCCAGAGCACTGGAGGAGGCAGGGTCCAGCAATGGGCATGTTTCTCCCAACATCAGGCTTATGTGGAAGGGTCAGCCTTAGGAGACCAAAACTCAAGTTTGACTATAAGCAGAGCCGTCACAGAGCTATGGCGATGAATCACATGTACTAGAGTGTGCTTTTCCCCAAAATGCGTGTGGCTTCTCTGGTGCAGAAAGAGCCATGGCTGCAGAGGACAAAGGAGGCTGTCAGCAGTTTAGAAGTCTTGCCATGAATCTGCTAACTTTTATTATTCATTATTATTTCAAACAAGAATATTCTATTTTCATGGGAAACTATGGATTTTTTTTTAAATTTTGTAAGACAGACAGAAGAAAGTCTCTATACACCTGTCTGTCATCAGCGAAAGAATTAGTGAGCACTTTTTACCCTGTGAAGGAAGAAATAAAAGATACCTCAAAACAGTGATGTCACTGCCACCTTTAAGTATAATTTACTCGATTTCTTTGCTTCAACTTATTTTTACCTAGCTCAATGCTTAGAGGAATGAATTTACTATTCTGGTTACATTACAAATATTACAGAAGACACCTACAGATTATTCTTCTTATTTTTCTTAACTCTTGCACTCTCCAGCAATATTTCTTTTGTTTATATGTTTGGTCAACTGCACAAGTAACACTGAAAAGAACAAAAAAATTAGATGAGAAAATACTTCAGAAAGCAACTGTCAGCAGGAGATAAACTCCATTTGGAGAAATAGCGACAGAAGATCTGTGATGGACCTGCAGAGACACAAACCTGTAGTAGGTATCAAATATCACAAACCTTTACCAGGACTCCCATAAAGGCAGCACAAATATGGTACTACTCCATGGGGCAAGTTCCTTTAAGGAAAATGAGCAATACTGTGCTGTTAGCTAATAGCATAGTATTGCTCATTTTCCGAAGGCATACTTGGCAAAGGAAGACAAACTGTGGAATAAATGTCAAGAAGAGTAAGAACTGGGGAAGCAATGGCAAAACAAACATAAAGAACTGTCTCCAGATGTTCGGGCAGATCCCCTTTTCCTCTGATCAGAGTGGTGAAGCAAAACTGCAGCTGCTCTTGTGTCTGTTCAAGATTTATATTAAAAATGAAAGCATCAGCATTTGCCTGTCCTGCTTCAGGGTGTGCTAGAGTCACTCGGGCTCCAGCAGAGTATAATCTGCACATGGAGGTTAACATGGTTGAATCAATCTGATCATGGATGAAAATTCAGCTGCTATCGATTCCCCGCTTACACTGATTGCCCTTCCCGGGTCAGAATGGAAACCCATCCCATTG
The DNA here is from genome assembly GCA_013397055.1 of Pachycephala philippinensis. NCBI lineage: Eukaryota > Metazoa > Chordata > Aves > Passeriformes > Pachycephala > Pachycephala philippinensis. The sequence continues at coordinate 1,760,417 of VWZT01001059.1, forward strand.
TTCAGTGAATACAGTATTCTGTTCACTACATCAATTACCCTGACCCCAGAGGGTCCAAAAGCCTCCCTGCTCACCCATTTACAGTGACAGCTGTCATGCTAATGAATCCACACTGACATTATAATTAAACCATTACACAAAGTGAGGCCTCACTCTCAGCTGTCCAGCCAACACACACAAGGCCACTTTGAAGAGGTTGCCTATTAGAAATGTAGAGTAGTAAGAGGAGGTATCTGTCAAGTTTTAGAAGATGCAAAATGCAGGCAGAAGATGCGAACTTAAAGAGAGGTTAGAAAATAAGGACAACCCTTGAAGTGACTTTTGTTTTCTTCTTTAGGGTGGCTTTTGCTGAAGTGGTTTCATGGCAGATTCCTGACAAGTCTCCTTTTGGAGTACATCTTGCAGAATAAGAAGCACTCCAGGACAATAACAAACTTCCCAAGCAGAGTCAGAAGCACAAAGATCGCCACACGCTCTTCACTCACCTCACCTGAGCTAGAGATCTCACACATAACAACCAGACCAAGGATAAAAAGCAAGATGAATATACACCAGGTTGATGTATACATATGACAATCGTCCGAGAGGAAGAGGGAGCTGCTAGGTACCACATTTCCATTCTGCTTAACTGAAGCCCTGCTCCACAGGGGTACTGCAAATGCAGTCAAGCCATAATCCTCTCTGAGTTTCTTTACGTAAGGTGCACCCTTTTCAACTTTGGCCACTGCTGACCAACAGTTTCTGAAGGCTTTTCTGTAGTAATGGATTGGGTGGATAGAGTTTCCTATCATGCAAAGGGCGCTTTGCAGATCAAAATGTAGGTTGATGGAGAAGGCTGGAAGAGAAAAATATTGATGTTTAGGAAAAGACAAAATGCTCTTTTGCCCTATCCTGTGAGTACTGATCTTCCCAAGAAATATTTTACAGTTATATAGAAACCTATTGCATAAAACCTAGTAGTCACTGAAATATTTTGTTCTAAGGAAGTACAAATTACATGTGCTCATCTAGATGGAAAGTATAGTCTACAGAAGGCAGTGTTATCAGAAGTGTGGAGGTCATCAATTTGATAGTTTGAAGTCACACAGTCCGGCCTGGACAAGACAAAAGGGTCCTCTACCCATATTTAGTTTATCAGGAGTCTCTCATTGGAGTCTGAGTATGAGAGGATTTAAAAACTGTGTTTTGTTTTTTTAAAATACAGTGCATTCAAGCACAGGGATAAGCTCTGGGATGTTATTCCATGTTGCTGTTTGGGAGTAAATACTCATATTTGAGTATTGAAAAGCACTCAGTATACAGTTTTATCTTAGGCTTTCAAACTTGGTAAATTTAAGGGCATGGCTGTCATTCAACAGAAGAGATTACCTGAACTTACTTTGAGGCCTCTGTGATCATCCTGAAGTGATTTCAGATCTATCAGAATGAAGAGGAATTAATGAGTTCCTGGAACTATCTAGAGGCCTCTGCATCTGTGTTGTAAATCTTTAGCAGTATTTACCTTTCATGTAACCCAGCAATTCTCAGTGGCAGATGATTAAGCTATGAAGACTTGACTTCTTTGCCCCTTCAGAGGGGGGCAAAGAAACGCCCAAAACGTACCTTGTTTGTTTCTAGTAACTAAGAAGGTTGTATGGCTTCTGCATGTACCATGTTAAATATGTTCCTCCCAAAACTCAGGGCAGAGTACCATTCCTGCCCTCCCCCACCTCCCCCCCACCCCCAAAAAAAATCCAAGCTGGACATGTTTTTAATTACTTGGACAGAGAACTAATTCAAATTTTAAAATAGAATAAAAATTTAATCATAAAAATTTTCTCTAGAAAATTCAGATGTCCTACAATAGATGGAGATGTTCCAGTCATTTTCCCTATTGAAAGAGAGTGCACTTCGCACTTCCAATTGTTTTCAGAGTTACCTTCTCCAACTGATAAGCCTGCATGTTTCTTTCCTCCTTTCATCCCCTTTCTATAGAAGATTACCTGACATCCTAAAGTGAAAAATAGAAAGGAATAGACATAAAAGGCAGGCCATGCAGTTAAGCACTCAGAACTTGGGAAGCGCCAAAACCATGGCTACCCTGTGACCCTTACACCAGCTCATGGGTGGTGAACATATTACAGTGTGTTTAGCTCTGTTACCTTGCACAGATCCTATGCAGTACACAAGGAACATGCCCAGCTATGCAGCAGCCATCAGTAGAAGAACAATGACAAATTCTTATAAATCACAGGAAGACCCAAGGAAGAACACACTGGGAATATCATGTGGCATCATGTGGTCTTCCACATAAATGATCAGAAGAGCTAAAGTCTTAAATCCCCCATTATCATATTAAACCAGTCCAAAGCAAACATTCAGTACTGGAAGGGGATACGACCTGGTGAAGTTATGGGCAGCTGGACCTTGGTCAACAATTTCAGCAGCAGGTTACACTTCTGGTCCTACTTATAATACTGCATGAACAGAACAAGACTTAGAAATTTATTTTCTATTTTAATTTTAAATGAGCATAGTTCCTTTGCCTTCCTTAGGGCTGTGCAAGCCTACGGAAGCAGAAGACTGCCTGTAATGTATGTAGTGTTATTCTGGTTTCCCAAACTGTACTTCGAATGATGGATGGGAGGCTAAGGCAGCTGATAACAATGGTAAATGGTGAGAGACCAAATATGCACCAGTAGCTCAGCTAAAATTGTGTAGCTGGCGTAGAGCTGGGCTTGGGTTGAGAAACAGATGAAGTGTCCTGAGAGTGTGTCAGGCCTGGAGTCCTTGAAATGTGGTTTTCTTTTGCAAAACATCTTTCTCTTTCTTGCAGAGGGAAGAGTGTGACTTTTAAAAGCCATGAACATGAAGACTTCTAATCAAGGATACAGTCGGTGCAGCAACTGTAATATCAAACAGATCAAGGATACAGGCTGCTGGGATCAGCTTGCTCCTCTCTGAAAGGGGAAGGTGCACAGATAAGGAGGGCATCTGCACATTCTGTGTTACTTTCTGTGTTACTTACTTACCTGCCCAGGACAGGTCCACCTATATGTCTCATCAGGAGTTTAGATCTTTTTAAAGACTTGACATTTTTACAGTGGGATTCTTCTCTTCCATGGTCTGCATACTGCACCTCAAGGAGCCCAGTTAGGTCCAGCTATTCTCTTTTGAAGTTAGTCTTGCTCTGGTGTATCTATGCGACCTGTGGTGCCTATCCTCTGGTGTAACAATTTGCTAAAGTCATCCCAAATTCACAAGTATTGACAGACCGGAACATTAATGTTTTCCCCATCAGAACCTTTCTACATGTGGATAAAATCCAAAACATTTTTGCCAAGATAAGTAGTTACAAGTGCTGGAACACTGGCTAAAAAGAGTGTCCCCTCCGCCTTGGTATATTTAGCAAATTTTAATGGTAGGAGAGGTATCAGGGACCAAGACAATGTGGAGTTCTGCTGTGAAATAGCTAGTCTCAGCTGAAGCAAGACAGCTCGACATGAAAGGCAAAGTTATATGGAGAAGAGACTTAATAGGCTTCCAGGATAAGATACTTCAGAAAATAAATCTAAGCATGAGTTTATAGGCTTGCTTTTCTGTTCTTAACATTTTAAGGACTAATGTTATTCAAACACAACATTTACTAATTCAGCATGTTTACAGAGTGGCTGAGGCCTCCGGACATTTCTGAACTACGACCAATCAATGATGTTTGGATTTGGGCATTCAGTCAAGACAGAGGCAGAGAAGGGGGCAAAGAAGTCAGTAAGTCGAAAACCTCATTTTTGCATTTCAATATTTTTCCTCTATTCATCTGTGTCAGTCTTAACAATGAGGAGAGCTGCTTTTCAGTGCTCTGTCCCTTTTTACTGATGGGTCCCAAAGATCCCCCCAGTGTAATCCCTACTGCCTGAAATTTTACAAGATCGCCACAGCTCTTCAATTACCCTCGTTGGCCTGTCAAGACTCCAGCATCTCAAATTCAGTTAGCTGGTGTTTGGACCTCTGCCAAGGGCCAGCCTTTGCTCCTAATGACAGCCAGCTGAGGGGACACTGAGAGGGGCTGAATTCAATTTGCAGGCCCTCTAATCTGATTAGGGGAGCAGGGTTTTTATTTTCTCCAAAGTTTGCAGTAGCCAGGATGAATGATGGCCAAAGGATGAGCTGTCAACATCAACAAAGACTTGGAGACAAAAGAAAAAAAATGAGGGGGTATAAAAAAATTTTTTTAGAAGAGAAATGAGTCTGCTGTGATTGACAGCAGAGCGAGCTGTTGAGTGAATTGTTCAGGTGACAATGTTGTGTTTGCAGAGTGTCACTCTGTGTGGGCTGTTAAAGCAGGAATGGATCCAGCTACCAGGCAGATGTCAAATTCCAAGGAGAGCTTTTCTTTTTTTTCTAAATAGATCCAGTGTCCAGCCTCTAATAAATATTGCACTGTTCTCCCATCTGGGTCTAAAATATGTAATGCTTTCTCTGTTTTCTGCTTTATGATACTCTATTACAATTACTCAGCTGCAACAAAAACTTATTCTATAGCCACACACTACATTTTTCATTCTTCCATATCTGAGCAATGTTGTCTTCTTGAATGGACTTGAGAATCACTCTGCTAAAGGCAGGTATCACTTCATATTAAAGCACTTTCCTCAAGCATGCAGGCTTTATTTGATTCACTTCATAATAAAATTATGACAGTCCAAAACCACTTTCTCACTATGATTTTCCTAATGCTTGAACACCTTGCACACTCAGTTAATCTTTATTTTTTTATACCACCAGAACATGAGCCTACAGGAAGACAGTGGAGCTATGGCAATTCTGCAGGCTCTGCTCTTCCTCTCACAAGGCCTACTGACTCTGCACACATTTATTTCTACTCATTTAAGTCAGATCCTGAGGACGATTATTTAAAGAAAAAGCATTATCTGATGAACAGGTACAGAGCAGGCTTAGACACCAATCCAGTAAAAAAGGCCCATAACAAAACACAAGAGATATTCACACACTCAGGATTTCCATTTATAAAGTTTTTGTTGTCTAAAATCCATCTCATAAACCATGAGCAAAGCAAGCACAGTTGGAGAAAGAGATGCTGAGGGAGAACCCCGATTCCAGATCTGAACCTGTAGTATCACAGCATCCTTGACTTGAATAGTGCAGTGACACCAATATGTTTCACAGCATGACAAAGGTCATGATGACTTTAGCTATCCATGGGAATCCCTGCAAAGGATACATTTTTCAGAGAGGGGGCTTCTGAAACTTCCAAGTGGAAAGAGACGATTCTGGCAGCCCCTCACAGTACCTCCAAGGCAACATAACGGTTAGCAAAAAACCTGGCTTAAGTGACACATAACACCACCTTTTCTCATCACCCTCTAATATCCACCACAAAAATTCACTCTCATCCTAGGAGCACATCAACTGGCAGAGCAGCATGAAGAGACAATTTTGCGTATCAGACTTGAGAAGAGAGTCTGAAGTACCAGCAAGGCAGGAATCAAGTTGTCACCACCACCACAGCTTCACCTGAGAGTAGGAAGACAGGCATGGTCCCAGATGACCAGGCAGGAGCTGGTCATGTCCCAAGAGCTACACATCAGTCGCAGGAGAAAGGGAACCCAACTTTGCTCAGGCAAGCAGCACTATAGTCTTGTGAAGGGGCACAAAGAAGTTGCATCATTGCCTTAGTGTCTGAAGGTCTGAAACAGGGGATTGGTTTTGAGATATCTTAAAGGTGCTTTTAAAAGAGAAACAAGCAGAAGAACCAAAGAGCGTATATGATAAGAAGGGGCTGTTGTTGAAACCACAAAGAAGCAGAGAAGATTAAAACAAAAATGGTAATAATTCTCCTCCTATTCTCCCATAAGCAATATCTGGAGTTGTGCACAAGCTGCCTTTCTAGCAGGAATCTCACTTTGCTAGCAATCTTGACTCACTTGCCATCCTTAAATATTTCGGTGCACTCACCTCAGGTAAGACTTCTCTTAACTTCATAATTTGGTGATGGAGAGCTGGTGAAGGGTTATCTTTCAGCCGTGTGCAGAGCTCTGAGGTCTCCTGTGCTCAAGAGTGGAGGCTTAGCATTTGGGAAGCAGCTTGTCATCTCACCAAGAATGTGCTTTCTGCCTCTGGCCATATTCAAAGCCTCTGCAAAAATAAATTAATGCTCACAAATGTTCAGCTGGATCATATTAGCTTGTCTGCAAAGATCCTTGATGGTCTCTTGCTCTAACCTCCCTCAGTTCTTGCCTTCAACTGGATTAGGCTGTCTCCACAGAACATCCCAGGGCTAAAGGGCCAAGTGAAATGCTTATTGCAATTATTCTTTTCTCCTGTCTATCTGGGGTCTCCGTGGAGCCAGACAGGAGAGCTGACAGCAGCTGCCTGTGTTGTGCCCTCTGCTTTCCTTGATAATGCTCTGGCAGAGAAGAATGAGAGCAGACTGACAAAGCTGCAAAGGGGTGAATAAGCAGAGAAGAGGAAGGAGAAAGGAAGGTGAAGCTCAGATGAAGGAGGAAAGCACATAGGAAAGAAGATACAGAAGCAGATACAGACACATAGGCAGGAAGAGTGGCAGCTGGGAAGAGCAATTTTAGAAGGTGAAAAGAGAAGACACACTGGCCTTCTGGAGCCTGGAGTCAGCACAGAGGATTCCCTTTGCAGTCTAATAGCAGTAACGGGGCTCTGACCTCTTAAAAGTTACACCTTGAACTTAGCTAGTGCAAGAACCATGCTCCCATTTTACTATTCACAATATGTTGCAAATGTTACATGGGTAGGAAATTACAACCCAAATGTCATGGTACTGGAAAGGAGAGGCTGCAAAACCAAATACCCCAGTGTCAGGAAGTGGCAGAATTAGTCACTGATGTCTTTTAATCTAAGCTTGTACAACAAAACTGTCACCTGTGCTTGTTATTTGCTTTACATTTTTATTGAGAATAAACTGACCAGTATGGATGCCTTGCCTTTTTACTGGCACCCATCCATTCAAAAGCATTAAATTACAGAACGTATCATCCTACCAGTAACACTACAAGCTAGATGCCAAGTGTGCATTCCATATTCTAGATCTATCTTTACAGTCTAATAAGGCTCTGAAAAGCCAAGTCAGACAACAAATGGAGATGGAAAAGGCAAAAGCACTGAACATCCTAAAAAGCCTATGGATGACAAAACTTCAAATGATGGTGCATGAGTTTACATCTTATTTGAGGTCATTAATGCAGTTACACCATGGGAACATTTGGCCCATTATTCATAATATCCAGAAGATGAAGAAGAGTAACACACTTAATTGAAACCCTTGTCAAAATGAAAAATTAATTATCTCCCAAAGATTCCCTGTCAAACTGTCTTTTTCTATTTGCTGCACAAGGGTAATATCAGCAAAACAGCTCTGCAAGTCCATGCTACCAAGAGGCACATATTATATTACGTACAAGTAACGAAGGCAGGACCCAAGTCAGGAATTCTGCTATGAAGAACACTTCCCTCAGACAATGCCTACTCCAAAAACAAACCTGTTTTTATCAGGGTATTGGATAAGCATTGGGCATTGCTGTTCAAGCGTGGCTGTCTCAACTCGAAAGTAGATCTTCTGAGAAGCAGAAAGGATCATCACAAAACTACAGGATGGTAGTAGCCTGGACACTCTGCCAGATAGGGAAAATTTGCGCTCTGTTTTGAGTAAAAGCAACAAAATTCTGTGCTGAATGAAAGGACCAGGAGGTCGTTGCCAGTTTTGGATTCCTGCTGCCTCTGCAAACAGTCCAGAGACCTTCCAGGGGAACAGAAACCAAGGACAGGGACTTCCACATCTGAAAAACTACTGAGGGATGCTACAATAATTTCAAGTCCATCCCTCTTCTTAACCAGGAAAGCAACAGCAGCCCAGGCAGCACTCACACGCCTCCAACTTTGCGACCCCTTTTCCAGAAGGATGGACAAGGAAAACTAAACAGAGCACTTTGATAGAAGGCACAGATAACAGGACAGTGGCCATCTGCCCAGACCCAATCAGACACATTCATTCAGTTTCTAAGTCTTCCTCAAGCAAAGGCCTACAGTTTCCATTTGCCCAGATATTTGCTTTCTCCCCTGCCAAGCACTAACCCTGAGACAGAAAGAGCAAAGTCCCAAGTGCCTGTTAAAGGCCCCAGTCTACCAAACCTAGAGCAGAGAAAGACCCCTGGCTTTTTTCACTTTGCGCCACATTATCACAGAAAGGTGGATTAGAAGTTATCTCAGCTCTGCTTTCTTTCAGAGCTCCTTGGCAACACAGCCACCAAGATATAAATATGCACACACAAAAATTTGCAGCAGGCATATGTGCACGCACACAAGTCAATAGGCAAAAGCATTTCAAGGCATGGGGCAGATATGGCCAGGAGGGCAAAGGACTTCATGAATTTCTGGAAAGAGGGGAATATATTATCCTCTTCTTGAAATTTAGCACTATTTTGAGGGTTAAAAAAACCAAAACCCCACCTCAGAAAATAAATAACTTCACACTTGTCCTACCTACCACCAGCAAGCTTCACACAGATTTCAAGGGACCAGTAGAAGTTTCAGGCCTCCATTGTACAAAATATAACTTAAGAAGGCTTATTTTGACTGAAATAAGGTTGACAAAGGCCCAACTTAACCTGAGTATTCATAAGCACACTCATTAAAAGGGCTATAGGCAAGAGAGCTTCCCATCACTGAGTGTAGCAGGAAAGTAGCATTTCATGGACCACTTATTACTTTTCTAGACCTTAGGTGGCCGCTAGCACTTGCACCAAGAATAGTAACAGACTGGTGTTACCATTTCCATTCAGCTGTGGTAACAGCACAGGAGGACAACATACGCCAGGTGTGTACACAATATACCACAGTGTCCTGTGCAAGCAGGAGCCCAGCAAACATACTGCTGTCACTCATGGTGCTCATACCCAAAAGGGGCAAATTAACCCACCACATCAACTCCCTGTGCACAGCAAGTGACAGATACCTCGCTATCCAGCTCCACAGAGTACCAAAAGCTGTTCTCAGAAAAGGCTAAGACAAAGGCTGCTCACCACAAGCTTCTTACAGCCTTGTTTTCTTCCAGGACAGCACTTGTGCAGGGAGGGCCTTCCCCATCTCCTTGGATGGGAGATTTCCTACAGGTGATGGGTGTTGATGCAGACACCTGGAGAAGAAATTCCTTCTCCTGGGTCAGGTGGGACACAGGTTTGGCATGGCATTTTGGTATATTCTAGCTCACAGTTGACCTCAGAAACAGAGGAATCCCTATTTGTTTCCTAATAAGCAGCACCAGGTTGGGAGCAGCAGCAATCATGTCAAGAAAGCAATGATGGGAAGGGTTTTGGGCTTGTGCAAGCTCTTCCCTTGCAGCAGATAGCAAGGAATTGTTTATTGCTACAGCTGCTTCTGTATCGCTTGCTTTCTTTCTGTGTATGCAAAATGCATATTGAATGTTGTGCAATAAGATGAAGAAATATTTATTCTGAGATGTCTGTATTAACTGTTCCTATGCCCAGAGCACAACTAATTGTGATCCATGTTCTAGAAACCTTTCTGTGACTCAGCTTTATCATTGTGAACAGTATTTCTGAAGTCCACATGGCTCCTGTAGTCTTCAAGGAAAGATCAAATATAAGAGTTTGCAGTGGAATATGGGAGTCCTGCAGGTGAAAAATGTTCTTCAGGAAACCTAGATTCCAGGAGGGCAGAGATAGGGAAGATGTCACGGATTCTGGTCTCCTGACAGTTTTTAGAGAAGAAAGTTTCAGATAGAACCAAATTTATTGTGAAGCACAGGGACTCTCGGCCCATCTCTCGAAAAAATGTACAAATCCCCAAATTTCTCTACTTTATGATTTCTTTTCTCTCTACAACTTTAGAAACCTCCATTAATTCCAAGATTTAAAGGTAGTATTTGAATCCAGGTATTAATATTGATTTTTAATTTTATAAGTAAGAGAACAATTTTTGGGGAAAAAAATCATTAGTTTTTACCTTGACAGATTCCTTTCCCTGCCTGTGCAGCCATGCTAAAGGTATATGTATCTACTCCTGGATGGTTTTTAGGCAGCCTTTTAGACCATCATCCATCTCTTCTGAGCTATCTCCTGAACTGCCATTCCCAAACGCTATTACTTCCCTCTAACAAGTCTCTTTTTGGTCCTCCTGGTCCCCAGGTCTCAGTCAACGTCTGGCTGGATGAGAAGCCCTGCAGTCCCTTTTGGTTTGTTTTCTGGGAGCTGATATCCCAAGGACTTAATACTTCATCATGAAAGACGATCAGACTCTTCCCCTAACATGATTCTTCATTAGTGAACTGCTGTATCATGATCCTTTTATGTTTAATCTCCTCAATTAATTCAAATAATGAATTTACTGCCAGGAAAGTTTACAAAAGAATATCATTTTAAATAAATACACACAAAGTAGTGACTAAGTGCACTCCAAACCTGCATTTGCTCAACCCAGCAGGCTACAGCCAAAGGGCTATGCAGGGGTCTCACTACAGCCACTGACACTAATTCTGTCCTCCACAAGGGAAAGGAGGCCTCCAAACTTCGGGAAATCCCTGATTGTTATTTGGGGGTGCTCTGCAATAGTTCCAGATATCTCCTGGTATTAATATCCAGGCATTAGTAAAGAGCTGTTAAATAGTTCATTTCTAGGAAAGTGACAGGTTAGATGTTTAAATCTCATCTTCCTTTAAACTCTCACAAAAAGTAGAATACATTTATGTGATCATCTACAAAGGCAGAATGATTTGTATAAACTAGGTACTATTGTTTTTTCTTAAAATAGCAGTTACTGACAAAGTGGCACATTTTTTGTCTGTGTTTTGTACACAAATCTTGGAGTTAAGCCATTTTCAATAGCATGCTTTCCTTACAAATCTGGCATTAAGTGACAATGAATTCTTTCAGGAAATATTCTTTGTTCAGTTAAACAGTTGATCTTCCAAAAACCCTGAAATTACTTGGTATTTTGAAAGATGTTCATTCCATGGTGTTAATTAAAGACACTCTTGCCTTTCTGCAGGTCTTTACTTTGATTATTTTTTTTAATCTAGAAAAGCAGATAATTACATAAAATTTTCACATGAGGTTTCAACAAAGAAGCTAACATTTCCAGTTCGAATGTCTTCTTTGAACAGTTAAAACATTTTCACTTCAGGGAATCAGAATTAATACTCTGAGACTTCTTTCAAGGAAAAAAAATGAACAAATAAAATGAAATAGGGAAAAAATTGTTTTCATACTTTTTTACTCGTCTCCTAGACTAATGCTGGAAAACCACAAGAAGGTAAGGGAAAGAAGAACTTACCACAGTCTAAATTGTCTTCATTTTCCTGTGGGGCCAAAGAGAAAACCACCAAATGTTCTATATGGGGATTTTTCTAATGAAAACTCCTGTAAGTTCTACAATGTCTAGTTCAAGGTAGGGTCTCTGTATCTCATTATTACCATTTTGAATACTGGAAGTCTCCAGAAGTGATCGACTGGGTAGTTTTCTATATGTGGCAAGACCTCCGTAATTACTGAAGAAAGTTCGAATGTCTTCATATTCTGTAGAAGTGGACTCACTTGTACGTTTCACCTGTTTTTTTCCCAACAAGAGACACTTCCTTCCTAAGGAATTTTTAGAAATATATTTTAATTATTATGGTGCAACGCAGAGTATTGAGGCCTTGACCGTACAAAACACTCTATGGGAGAGAATGTGGAATCCCTCAATATCTTGGTGGAACAGCTGTGCCCTTCAGAATGGTCCTGCCCATGTGTCCATGCACAAGAGCAAGAAGCAGGACGCAGCTCTTATATCCTGTGTTTAATGTCTAGAAAGATGAGCATGGATTCAGAAGCAACCCAAAATTTTCTCAGTAACACCATGGATTTTAAGGGTAGCTGTTATCCTGTAGATTTACTAGATTTTTATTGAAATTCTAATGGTGAAAACATTAGGAATCATACTTGCTGTCTCCTAAGCACTCCTTCCAGACTCAGAGGAAAGGTCAAGTTTATTATTCCTTATAATCCATCACGAAAAATTTTCAGATATCAGCAGTGACGCTTCGGTAATTTTTTGTGACACCTTAAGCCTGAAAACTGTGTATTATTTTCCAGGCAAGGATAGCAAATAAACCCCTTAGTTTGAGTACCTGCCACCTGGGTCAGGAAGGGTGCTTCCTCCTAAACAGAAACGTACACATATATGTACATAAATAAGAGAGAAGGGGTGAGACAATTTCTCAGCTACTCTCAGAAGAAAGCTCTTTAGTGATGAAATTTTTACTTAAGAAAAGCTCCTTAATCAATTGCTCCCGGGTGAGAGGGGGAGGAGGGCGGACGACGAGGGCTGCATTTCCCCTGATCAGCAGTTTTCCATTGCACTCCCCTCCTTCCTTCCCTCTCCATCAGCAGGTTGCAGACAGCATCTGGGGTCTGAAAATCAGCAGGTTGCAGACAGCGTCTGGGGTCTGAAGAATAGCTGACGCCATGGCAGGACACCTCGGGGTGCTTGAATGGGCAGTGAAGGCCTTGGCTGATGATGCCAAAACTCAGTCCTGGTCCCTTTCCACCACATTGCCTTCCAGCAGAGTGAGAGCAGGGCTCCCATATCAGTTTAGCATACCAGAGACTTAGAGGGGCTTACCAGGCTGCTCTGTTTAGGGGATAAAAGATGGGAGCTTGGCAGGAATAAACATGTCACTCGGGGAGCCTGCTCCATGGGGCCTGATTTCCCTCTCGCGTCAGCTCCCTGCTGGCGCAGCTCCCCAGATGCCGCAGCACTAATCCTGATTTATGCTGAATTTCAGCGGGCGCAGGACCAGCCCCTGTGTAGCCCCCAGGCACACCGCTCCCGCTCGTCTGGGCACTCACTGGCACTCTGGAGAAGGAAAAACGTGTCGTCCTTGTGCTGGCAGAAACAAAGTGTGTAACTTAAGCAATTTTCTAGCTTGTTGGGTGGGGGCACATGTTTGTGAAGCATTGTTTAACACTCCTGGGACTCAATGCACATTGCAGGGAGCCTGGTGATCAAAGTGCTCACTGGGATTGGGAACCAGGGGAGTAAGCTCTGCTCCTCTGCTGCATCCCTTGAGGTTAGGTTAGAAAAATGAGCTGTGATTTCAAAATTAGAAACATATAGAGGGTACACTCTTCAGTGAGTGGACACCTGACACTTTCTGTCAGTGGGGTGGCTCATGGTGTCTGCACCATCTCTAAGAGATGCACGTTGTCTTGTGAGTGAGTGGAGGACTGCTTATAGGCCTTCTTGATGGGAGTACTGGGAGAACTAGGTCATTTATTTATGGTGGCTCTGAGATATCGGAATGTCGATCTGGCCCTTAGCAGTAAGTTTGGTTTCAAATCACTAGTTTTCCATTTTAAAAGGGAAGGCTGGCACCACTGTTCCCATGTTGTTTCTCACACACCTCTTGGCTTTTTGGTCTTTCTCAAAAGGCAAAAGTGGGGGGAAAAAATCCCCAAGACTTTAAAAAGTGTCTTAGTGGGCTTTCCAAAGAGAGCTGCTCAACAAGACTATGTGCAACAGGCTGGGGTAGCTGAGCACACATAAGCATTTCATCCCACCATCTCCATTGCACAATACACAGATCAGAATCTCCCCCAGACCTCAATGGGAAGTCCATCAAGGGCAAAGCCCTCCTGGAGTTTGTTTTGGAGGTAAGTTATCACTTTTCCCCTTCCCCTCCCCTTCCCTCTGCTCAGTCATGGCAGCAAGATTCGGCCTTTGCCTGCGCTGCCCAAGAAACTGCAGGGTCCCTCGCAGATGTTTGGTAACACATCAGCAGCATGGCCCAACACAATGTAATGAAATTCCCCCCCAATCTCCCCCAGACATTACCTAATTGATAAAGTGGCTGCCCCGCGCCACAGCAGCTCCCTCCCCAGCTCGTGCGACACAGCCGGGCTCTGTTCCCTTTCGCCATGACCTCATGCCGGCACTCGCCGCCCATGCATCATGCTGCCTGCGAGCTTCCTCTTCCACACCAGATAAACACGGCTGAGACTAACTCCCTCAGCAATACAAGAGAAAAAAAAAATAATTGAAATAACTCCTAACCTTTCTGAAGCTCCTGCCCTGGACCCTCATTCCTGGTGAGAGCTGCTGGCCGGGGGATTCCATGTGGAGCCTATCTCAGTGGCTGCTAGCCTACTGCTATTTGCTGGCAAAATCCAGAGAGGAAAAAGACTAAGAAATGCAAAGGTTTCTGCTATAACTTCCAGACATGAATATCAAAGTCACTCTCACTTATACAAGTGTGCATGTATAGGTGGAGTTTCCATGGGGTCAGGCTCACTGGTGAAAATCTGGCATAGCTCCGTTGATGGGGCTGTAGCTAAGTTTGCCCTGAGTTTTATTTACTGGATAGTGCACGTAAAGCAGAACTGGAAAACCAAGTTATGCATAGGGGAAAATCTATGCAAGCAGGTTTAGCAGCAAAAGAGACATTTTCTTATTTTTTTTGTTCGTAACTTCTAATTTGAGATTGCTTCCCAAAATTGCCCCCTCAATATATAGTCTACAATATCTTTTTGTAGTGTGATCTCCCCTGTGACCTGAAAGCTGAATTCAGTTATCCTGCACAGACTAGTCTATAGATCTGTCATGGAAAAGACAGCTGTTAATTCCCTATCATCCTTACCCATGGTGGGTTTTAGCAAAATTTTCACACAAATGGAATTACTGACACTTGCAATCATACATTGACCAAAATTATCCATAAAACCCTGTGGAATTTAGCAAATAAGACCAGAAAAAAATGGATCCAAATATCTGAAACATTTTCTGAATTACATGTTTTACAAAAAGAATTTTAAGGGTTTTTTTTAAAAAATAGTTTCAATTCAAAACATGATTTTGTTTCAAAGTCACTCTTTCAATTATAGAATAATGTGTCCCAAAATCATGCAAAGATCACCCAAAGAACCTGTATTTGTACATGTGTGCACACACCCACACACACATGAAAGCAGAGAGAGAGAGAGAAAATTAGAACCCACAAAGAATATTACCTCCATTTAATTTAAGGTAATCCTGAAAATTTTTTCATTCTGTTTTCTGAGTTCAGATATCAAACAAAAGATATAGAGATCAACTACTAACTCCTGATAAAGGATATTGCGTACAATATCCTTTATTCCTGCCACGGTGAAAACCCCACAATGAGCATCCAGGCTCTGAAGCTTAAATCAGTATTTATGAAAGACAGGAAATTGTAAATTTTTGAGCCTAAAAGCAAAAAAAAAAAAAAAAGAATCCTAACTGAGGTTTTCTTCTGTTAATGCCCATCATGTAATTAATGTCCATGCATTAACTACAGGCACTAATTGTCACGCACTTAATACAGGACACTGGGGAGTTTTGCGGGATGTTTAAAGAAGTAGTTGTTCAGTTGCCACAACATTCCTCATCCAGCCATTTCTCTGGCTGCAGGGAACAAAGGGCTGTGAAGTCCTCTAATATGAAAGCATCATCAGGAAGAGCACCACATCTGCTTGCACCCTAAATCTCTTGACATTGTTCTCTCCCCCTGCAAGAACTCAGAACATATCAGATAGATGCAAACAAGATTTTATTTTCTTCCTCTCTCACTCATGGAGAACATGTCCATAACTCCACCAAGAATAAACAACCCCACAGCTAATCTTCCCACTCCTTGGGACGGTTTGTTGAAATTAGTGAAAGGATGTAGACGTTGCGCAGACTGCTCGATAAGAGTTATAAGCACTGTTTTGTTATTACTAAAGAGAGGGAGCATAGCTTTGTTGTCTCCAATGACTTTAAAACACAGCATTCTTCCTCACATCTGTCTCCCTACCTACACTATTTATGTTAAATATAAGCATAAGTAAGCATGGGGATGTGAATAAGGAAGGAAAATAAATGGCTTCCAAGTGGAGGGTGTTTTGCTTATTGTATACATTTTTTGAGGATGTGGCAATATAAACCACAAACTCAAAAATGAGAACTCAGAAAGCAACACCAGAACTCAAAAAACCCTCAAGCAAACAGCAGATCTTGTGGTTATGGTTATTTTCCTTGAAATACTGGTATGGATACCAGTAAGGAAATACATGTATTCGTTAGCAACATGCATTTAGGATTAGATACAACAAATGGTATGGGTAATTTTATCTCGATTCTTCCCAGGTACCTCTGATGCTAAAATCAGCCTACTGATTGGTAAATCAGCCTAATCTTATTTAGTAGTTTAACTCAAATCTTAGCTAAAAGGTAACTCCAGCAGCAGAGCACCAGCAGTGCTGCTTTAGGACTGAGAAATCAATGTCTATTGGGGCAGGTGCCCCATTGCATCCCACTGCTGAGGGCACTACCAGTGCCAATGGTGGGTGCTGCGTGTGCGAGCACCGGCGTGATCCATTTTCTGCAGCTGCCTGGGGAGTGAGATATGTGACACGTATTTAGGCTGCAGCTGCTCTGAGGCAGACCAAAAGACTGTCTCTACATTTCGTATCAACCCAAGTGCCTCAGGATCCCTGACTGAGGCTCCTTGGAGCTACAGCAACAGATAACGGGTTGTCGTCATCCCTGTCGGCTAGAATAGATGTAAGTGGAAAAATCCTTCGGCTAATGTTGATCTGGCACTTGCTGAATGTGCAGGGAAAGTAGAAAGATGGAGAGCAGTGACTAACAACAGGGGGAGATAAAAGTAGGATTTTCGATATCTGATTTCACAGACTCCTGATGACCTTTTTCTTTCCCATTGGCCTGTGATTTTGCTACATTTACTTATGCTCTAAAGGGGCAGCTTCTCTGATGCCATTTGTTCTTCAACCAAACAGCACCTAAAAAGGAACTTCATGGTGTTGTTAAAATTACTGTTTAATTAAGCACCAATTTATTAAAATAACTTTATTAACTGTGTTATGTTTTTTGGAGATAACTTTGGGCATAGGTGAGTCCAATTTAGTTTTGGGCTAATTCAACATTAACCCTAACTCCAGTACAGTTGAATTTACAAATATCAATCTGTAACATAAAAGTGAAAATGACATAATGATGTTTGAGAGAAATGTATCTGAGTGATACATTTGATGTATCTGAGGCAAAATATTTGGAGTGAAAATCAAGCAGTAATTTATCTGCCTTCAAAATGTATAACTAATGGAGTGTGTGCAAATCTGTAGCGGCTGCTATTCTTTAAGATGTATAAAATTACTGAAAAATACGTCTCATTCTGTCCAGCAGAGCAGTTGCAAAAATATTGCAGTGCAGTCTTTATAACCACACACTTCTGTGTGGTTTTTGCTGGTATGGCAGTGTGGGTGCTGAACAGCAGATACTGTGTACTTCACTTCACACCTTGATGCAACAAAAACCACTAACACAGTATTTCTTACTGTGTCACAGAGCAAGTTATTATTTTACTGTTGTTATTTGCTTGCTTTTTGAAAGGTATGCAGGAAAACAATGTAGTCTAAATTGTATGGGGTTTGACTTTATATATTAAAAAAAATTATGGGTAGGTAATGAGTATTAACTCTGAACATTCTGAAAAGCAGTGCAGATTACCTAGCAATGAAGTGCATGAATCCTGCCACAGTTGCTGGGGTTTCATTTAATGGGCTGCTTGCCTTTTTTTATTGCTTTGATATATCCTAAACTATTTCTTTTACACATGCAGGACAGTTTGGGCCAAGTCCTGTACACTGCTTTGTGAGTGTGACTAGCCTTCTGCATGTTCTGGTACCATAGAAATACATGCAGGTATATGAATGTGCATATGCACGTATATCTGTATCTGTCTACACACACGCTGTGTTCATATACACACAGACTCCCACGCACCATCTATTTTAATCTGCTCTATTACAAAAACTTAGGAAACCAAGGAAGAATGTGATGTGCTATTTTCTTCTGTGCAAAATAAGCTGCAAAGGCTGGCTTTTAAAATTTTGCTGTAGTGCTAGTTATTTGCAAGTGTTTTCATCTCACGGAACTGTACAACTGTGATATACCTTCAGCATAACATGCTTGCTAACCCTGTCACTTTTGTATGTCATGCAGTCATGTGTTTGTAATCAGAAGTCCATGGACCTGGCAAGAAAATCACTCTCTTTCCAGCTGTTCTGTCCTTTTACCAGCATCACATTTGGAGACCAAACTGTAAATAATAAGGAGTTGATGAAACTTCCACAGCTAGCAAATTTCCAACTTCAAAAGCTTTTCTGCTTCTGAAGTTAATGGTTGACTTCCCTCTGGGTTCACTTTTCATGTTTTTACTATATGCCATTCTAGACGATTAATAACTATCGGTGTTTGCAGCTATTGTACAAGGACCCAAAAACATATGACCACTCTTCAGGGTTCAGAGTTGCAAACCACAAGTGTGTTCATAGTAAAGGGTTAAATAAGTGCTTCACAGCAAAGCTTTTTGTGTTACAAACACCATCTCAGGTTTAGAAGGTGCAATGAACCTTCTTTTTCTAGAATTGTGGGAGATTTCTGCGTGTTTCCAAACTTTTGAGATTAATGTAGCCAGAATCTGTGATAATTGAGCTCTTTCAAAATCAGAACCACTCAGATCTGCAACTGCACCTGAAGCAGGGTCACCTAGAGCAAGTTGTCCAGGATTGTAACCAGCTGCATTTTGAATATCGCCAAGTATGGAGATATTCCCTGGTCAATTCATGCCAGTGCTTGGTCACCCTCACTGTGAAAAAATGTTTCCTGATGTTCAGACAGGCCTCCTGTGTTTCAATGGGTGCCCATTGCCTCTGGTCCTGTCCCTGGGTACCACTGGAAAGAGCCTGTCTCTGTCTTTTTCATTCTTTCCTGCCAGGTATTTATGAGTCAACCCTCAAGCTCACTCACCACTGAGGAAAATGTAGAGAGAGATACCACATGGAGAGTTGACTTTCTCCACACTGAACTCAGTGGACAAGATCCTGCTTATGGACACCAGAAGTTTATCAAAAGTAAATGCATTCTGGAAACCAGACTCTCATCATGGTTTCATCTTCAGTGTAGAGCAGAAAAAGAAAAAACGCAAATAAAAATCTCACTCTGCAATATTCTTAAAGCGGATATAGCCTTTAAAACTGAGATCACCTGAGAACCAAGATGTGGGTTGGCACTGTAGGCACAAAATTGGAGGAACTTGGTCCCTGCCCTGAAGTCTTACTACCCAATCAGTTGAGCTACATCCCATAAATATTTGCTTCTTTTTCTTTGATAAACAACTTTCTTCTCCTTTGGCTACTGTTCTCTCTGATCTTAACAGCACGCCCAAGTGTATCATCCACCCAGGTGAATGTATTCACATCCTGGTGATTCAGCCCAGATCTGAGAGTGAAGCCTGTCTCAGCAGTTCTTCTAGAACTTCTCTTGAAACCAAGATGAGTCTCTTGGTAAACTTCTGTTTACCAAGATGAGTCTCTTGATTGTGTTTTTTCTTCCCCACACCTGTCTGTGTTTACATCAAGAATTTCAGCAGTTAATATAGAAAACCTCCATATTTAAAACTCTAAACCAAACTGGGAAAAAGGCATAACAAATGCTTTCCAGTTTGCTGTTTTCTTACTTATTTGCAATTCTGCCCACAGAAACCTTCCCACAAAGATGTAGTGTCATCTCTTTGCTCATATTATGCATGCATATATGCTAGCAAAAATAACTTAGACAACTATTTTTCAGCTGCATTGCTCAAGATTAAGTAGGATGAGAAAGAAAAAGAGCTAATCAAGCCCTAATCATCAACATTAAAGATAGTTGTCTTCAAAACTCAGGAGACAGATGTAGCTCAACTCAATTGCCCCTGTATAGGCAACAAACAGACATGTCCCATGACACCTGGGACATTGGCACAAGGCTGGCAGATATTATATAAAAGTATGGGAGACCCAGGCCAAACGACCAGCAAATGAAACCCAGATGTGGTGCCCTGGGAAGATATCAAACAGCACATACACACCTACAGGTGAACAAATAAGTCAGGGCTGGCCATCCCCCAACTGCTTAGAGCCAGGCAATGTGGGCAAGGAATTTATCCCCTCAGGTCCAAGAGGGGTCTTAAAGAAGGCGCCTGTCGGTACCTATCAAGTTACTTGAGCACATTTAAAGGGTTTAAATTCAAACCACCAAATTATAGGTTGATGTAGGAGATTGTGTTTCAGTAGTTTCTCCAGTTGCTTTCCACTCTATATGAAAGAGTTAGAGTATCAATGAGAGAGGTACCAAACAAACACCTCTGGCAAACTATTCCATGTGTAGGTGAATGCCAGTTCCGAAAAAATTCAGGTGCTTTGTACACCATGGAACATGGTCAAGGGACCCAATTAGAGAAAACTTTCCCTAAACATGTCCTAGCCCTGCAGCTGGGGCAACTGCTCTGCATGCCTGCATTCCTTCTGCTGACAGTGACCATTCTAACCACTCTGAGATAAAAACTACCATTGCCATGAGATTTCACTTTCTTCTGACTGAAAAAGGAAAAAAGTGACTAATTTCTTAAAAAATAACTTTGAAGCATTTTTAAGAAAGAAAAATGAAAATACATAAATTCATCCTCATGAAACTTAAGTTGTTCTCATCTTTGTACTCAATAGTCAAAAACCATAATCCAAAACAAAACAAAGAAAATTGTTCGCAGAACCCTTTTAAATGTAGATTAAATTAAATTAAATCAGCTTCTGATTTAACTAAATTGGATGAATCTTCTAAAAATGGAAATGAAAGAAAGAAAGCAGAAATTTGACCACAATTACAGGAAAGCTATTGGTGGTAAACACTGCTTCCAAAGATGTTTGGGAATCAGATATCTACAAACTTTCGTATTCAAATGTGTGCCAGAGCAACAAGCTCTGACCTTGATAAGACTCACTTAGGATCCTATCTGTTCAGGACAGTCTTTTAAATACAAAGGTGAGAAAGAACAGAAGCAGAAAGTGGAAGAAACAACCCTACATATTTTATTGAGTAGGTCGCCTTCCAGAAGTCGGCAGTTCTCTGTACACTCACAAGGAAATTTACACAAAAATATGCAAGTAGGAGGTCTCATGTTGACTTTTGTGGGGAAAAGCATGCATAACAATAGATGACAAGATCTGCTGGTATACAGTGCTGTCAGCAGACATTGCCAGCTCGGAGGAGGTATTTCTCACAGTGACAGAGCGCACATTTGCACATTACAAACATCTGTAAGCATATCTATTTTACATACAACACAAGATTTGTACTTCAAGACACTCTGGCAGACTAAAGGAGATGTTCCAGTAAAAGGGTATTTATCCAAATGATATTTTCAAGTACCCTGCTACACCTTTGCCTAACACCATTTATACAGCAATAATGACTAAATTTTTATAGCAGTTATTCTACACAAGCATGTCAGGCATTCTGCACATAGGTGACCAAAAACATCAATGCATTAAAGCAGATTTCCTGCCTAGCTGCCATTGAATGTGACAAGACAGAAATAAAACCATGGGCCTCTTGTAAACTTTAATCACCATATTAACACCCAGGAGAAAAGCTCTGGGTGATCCAAATCTTGTTTAAGAGTGTTCAGCTGTAGATACTTACAGGATGTTCTGCCCCTGCTGATTGCTCATTATCCAAAATTAGCTCTCAGAGCAGTCCTTGCCATAGCGTCTGGCAAAGTGGAAACTGGACCTGTTTTCAAGAGCTTTTGACATTCTCAGGACCTCCGCTCTTCCAGGAATGCATGACTCCACTGAGCAGGACATTGCACAACTTTCTGCAGGGAGAAGTCAAGAGAGTTGTTACCCAACATCGAAACAAGTCCCTGGAATAGTGGGGCAATTTTGGTTTTGCCGTTTTCTTGACATACTCACCAGATTATTTGTGGTTTAGCTCCAGCTTAATGGCTTACAACAGGTTACAGTTCTATACTAGGACCAATTGGTCTTGGACACAATAGTTCCAATTCTAGAGGCTTTTTGAAAGCAAAGTCTTGGTGATATTCTTCCAGTATTCAGAGAAAAAAGTGAAACACTTGTGCTTTCCTCAAAATATATACCTGATGTAAAAACCTACCCTCTTGCTGAAAACCTTAGATTATGAAACTAGCCACAAAATGTAAGTACACATGCCTACAAAAACGACAGCTCTTCAGTCAAGGTAGAGAAGAAAACATATGTCTTTTATATGTATAAAACCTCTTTAGTGCATCTTCTATAAATTATTTTAACTGGTAATTCAAATTCCTGTTAAGGTCAGGCTTACAGTTACTAAGCTCTGAAAGCCTATAAAAACAAATTACATTTTGAGGCTCCTTTCAAACTTTTCCTTAAACAAAAGGAGGTTACAGTAGCTGCTGACTTGATTCTAGTAAGATGATGTGCTGATATAGTTTATTGGCTGTAACTCCTTTCAATAATTTTTGTGGTAACTTTGAGCTGATAAGCTGCTGGCGGGGTTTTTTTCTTATAGGAAAATGAATTCTTTTGCCACCACCTGAGATATATCACAAGTTTTCTCATCAGAAGAGTTTTGATTATTTTGTGTCAATTCTTGTTTTGCAAACGTAAAAACATTTACATTTGTGTGCTTTTCATTTATTGCTATATCATAGTAAAGCATTTGATTTTCATATGTTATATACACAGTGTATACTACATTTAAAAAAATGCAATCTGAACCAAAACTGAACAGAAAAGATCAGCAAATAGACCAGAATAATAAAGTTAAAACCAATATTTCTCACCTTTTTAAGATGAAGATCTGGTTTTCTAGGTGAAATATTTCAATTCTTTCACAGAATATTTTTTTGTGATTCCTCATGAAATTTTCCTGTAGAATGCTGTGCTTCCATTGGCTTTGTGATAGGAGTGGAAATGTGCTCACTTTGAGTACTTAAAAAAAAAAAAAAATCACATCCTCTCATTTCATTTTTTAATTATTTCTGCTTCTTGTCACCCCATATCATTAATTTATTTTTTTTAACTTTGTGGTAACCATTACTTGGTATTGCTGCATTTTTCCACATGAAAATTTCTTCTAATGCAGCCATTATGTAAATAAATATGTCTACAGTATACTTTGCTATGTTACAAAAGGAAGCTTTAAAACATATGCTTCTTATAACTCTTATAAAAATTAATGAAACACTCATTCTTATACAGTGGGTTTAGCTTAACTTTGAAAAAGTATGTGAAAACACTAAACTAAAATAAATGAGATTGCTGTTAATGTAAAATATCCATTTGAAATACTTTGGTATTTAAATTTAGTTCATTCAGCCTCTGGCGTATGAGTTTGGAGGTAAGCCAGCTTCTCTTAAAAATAACAGCAAATCCAGAACGGACCGTTTTGCGCTAAAGCTGTGCTTTTTTTGCATCAACTGTCTTTTTGTGTGAGTGAAGGGAAAAAACTTCTTAAACATTAAAATCGTGGTGTGGGAATGCCAACAAAAAGATTCATGCTTTTCCAGTTGATTCTGTCTGGCATTTCCCAAATCCTGATAATTTCTCCCATGGAAGATGTAGTCTCCACTAAAATAGCTGTAATTAAGAACAGTGATTCCGCACTGGTGCTGGTCCCAGCTTGTGGTCATGGCACGGACGGATGGCAGCAAGGAGCCCAAGGCAGAGCCATGGCAGCTGCACCCACATGACCACACCCATCGCTCATGAGCTACGTGCACTCAGGGCTGTTCATCCAAAATGCAGAAGAGGTGATGAGCCCCAGTGGCACCAAGAGGTGGTTGGTTTGGGGTCTCCCAGGCCCTGTTGAGCCGGGCCAAGCAGGCAGGGGAGGGGAGATCAGCTTGGGGACCTGGCATCAATCCTGCTCACAGTGGGTCTATCTCCCTCGACAAAATGGGGAAACGGATGTGGGTGTCATGGACACATCATGGGGTGTCTCGAGAAATGCCACTGCCATTCCACATTTTGGACTGGACCTGAAGATCTGCAACAGCTCTGCATGGGACTTGTCTCTGGAGACAAGTTGAAAATACTATGGCAACTGTGCAGGTGATGGAGAAGCCATAGTCAGTCATTCTAGAAAAAAACAGAGAGAGAAAGGTGGGAGAGATGCCTGGCTCTCTAGTGCTAGCACTAGACAGAAGAAAACCCTCTCATGTTTATAAGTGAGAAGCACTCTCCATGGAGAGTCTTTGAGGCCATGTCTTTGTGGTGACTTGTCTGGCAATCCTGCTGCACCGAGACTGCACTCCACCTGATTGGGCATTGCTCAAAAGAAAGGATACCTCACAATTCAGCACAGAGGTCATATCTGTGGGTGAAGCACCCTGTAAAGCGTCTGTCAGAGACACTCACTTCAGTAATGCATTTTTCTCCACTTGTACTAAAAAGTCAGAATAAGCAACACATTTGTTATCCAGCAACTCCTGAAGGAGCAGGTACGTGGAAAAGAGCTCAGGAGAAAGCACAGGAAAGAAGGGCAGAGCAGCACAGTTCACCTTTCCCCACGGAAGGCAGATCTCTGATTTTTGACTCACAAATAAGACAGGAAGCGATGGTGCCTGATCAAAGGGCAGTTTGAACCATGTACAGCTTCCACTCAGAGCAGCCCACAGCTGGCCAGCCTTTTCCAGGATCAGATCAATATTTGGCACAGGCCACTACTGTTTTCTTTCAACTTGAGTCATTAAGAAAGACCAAAGTTTTTCAGGTCATATGGACAACTCGTCCCAGAAGGAAAAGTGAAAAACATGAGTGTTTGCCAAATTGAGGAATATAAAAATGATATAATATTGCAGTTGTTTTACAAGAAGCAGCTTTTCCAAACACTACACAATCTTATTAGGAACAACATTAGCCCACTTAGAAACAGCACTCTACATAAACGTTCAGGCAAATTTATTCTTGATTAGCCTGTTGCTATCTAGGACACTTCTCAAATCAATCAAACCCTCCTGTAATGGAAATATTTCATAGCAAAAATTGTCATACCTTGTAAAAAGGGAAATCCATTTCACTGCTGGATATATCACATCAATAAAAAAATCACTTATTTGACAAGAAGATAGATTCTTTCAAAGTGGCTGGGATTTTGGGGGGAGGAGTGGCAGAGGTTAATGTTATAAGATTAGAACCACTGTTTGCAACTCACCTTTTGAATGATGTATTATGGTATCCAATGAAGCAAATCTACTGTGGCTTTCATCAGTTTCTCTTTTAGCACTAACAGCAGCAGGGATGAAACTCTGAATTTTTGTGTAGAAAAACATCAACAAATGAAAAAAACCAATTATAGCTAGCACATTTTTTCCCTACTATTTTTGTTGGCATTTTTCCTCCAAAGGGCCAGAAATACCCAAGAATCAAGGCTGTGTCTTGGGGATGGGACAGCTTCTCCCCACCATTGCATCAGACACAGAGGGATAGGCATAACTTGTGTTCTGAAAACCAGTTTCTTGCAAGTGGTTGTGGAGACAGGTTACATCTTCCCTTGTGGCAGCATGGCTCTGGAAGCATGGAGATGGGAAAGCAGGAGGAGTCTGGCTGGTGGAGGCATGCTGAAACTCAGGTCCAGCTCTTGGACAACAAGAAGTCGAAAACAAACCCAAGTTAGCAGTTCAAAAAATACCTGAGATATCAAGCAAGTGCCATGCAGGCATGGCTGCTGCAGAAGTGAGGTACAGACTGACCTGGGAAGGGCAGCTGCTGTAATTCACCCTGACTTGTTGCAAGCACTGGCAGAGGAGACAAAATAAATAGGATATTTAGACAGGATAAATAATATCCTATTTTGATTTAGCCTTTCTTTCAGCAAAACAAGGCAGATATTCCCGTGGAAGGTTTGAGGCTGCCGTCAAAGTGCACAGATCATCTGCCTAGGATTTGCCTAGCTTTTCCCAGCTCCTTTCATGATAAGGCTAAAGGGAAAAGGCTGCATATATATGATTACCTCTGGTGGTGGGGACTTGCCTGGCCTGGTGCTCATCTTCCTGGTGTTCTTCAGAAGGAACAGGATGGCAGACATGTGCCAGGCCAGGAGGGTAAGGATAACACACCCTCTGCAGGCAGCGGCTAGTGGGTGGTGGGAAGCAGAAGGTTCACATGGGAGGGGAGCAGGACTGCCCAAAAAGTTCCAGTTCCTCCAACATCCCACATACCAGATAACAAAGTCCTGCTTCAGTGCTGGGCACAGAGGAGTGGAGGGACCCAGGCATGGAGGCCAACTCTGCAAAACCCCTCCTGCCTGGGGACAATGATGCAGCTACGAGTCGTTTACAAATGGTACAGGGACAGATCTCCCTGAAGTATCAGTCCCACAACAAGCTTACCATGTAGCATCTTTTTAATCTGGGTCTCCCCTGCTTCCAGTTTTCCCCACATGCATCCTTCTCCTTGCTTGCATCCCAGCAGATCCTGTGTGTGCACAGAGTTTGTCCCATCTCAGCAAGAGCATGCAGTCAGTTCAGTGTCTGCATCAAGGGCAGCCTGGCATCTGACAGATCCTCCTCCAGCCCTGACACTGCCTGCCTGGCCCATGCAGGAGGCCGCAGACAGCTGGGAGACCCAAGCAGAAAGTGAGCTGCTCTAATAATAGGAAAATAAAAACTCAGTATGTTCAAATGTGAACAAATAAGACTGGACCCAGCCCTAAGCAATGACAGCTTTTTTCTGTGGGCCTGTCTTGCTGAGAGCTTGGCTGAGAGGAGCAGTCCTGAGTGCTTTAGAAATGAGAAGACTGACATAAAAGTCTCATCTCTTTGACGGAGAAGCAAAGCAGAGTGGTGAAAGGCCATGTTGGATGGGGCTTTGAGCAACCTGGTCTAGTGGAAGGTGTCCATGCCCATGGTAGAGGGGGTTGGATATAAGTGATCTTCAAGGTCCCTTCCAACCCAAACCATTCTGTGATTTTATGAAAAACTCTCCCACAGGCCTTGCATGGCAATGTAGAAGTGTTTTTTCCGTTAGCTGGCAAAGGTTGTCTGAAGCCCCATTCAATGCATGTGGGCATGTCTCTGAAAAAAGAGTGGCAGAGCAGTGATTTGTGCCCTCTCTGGCTGGCAGAAAAGGACAAAGGAAGAGAGGCCAGCACAAATCCTGACATTTTACATGTGTGAAGTTAAGGACAAGTAGGCTGGATGTGAAATACTATTCAAAGTTTCATGTCAACGCATCAAAATAATTTGACATATAAAATTATTTTTGACCTATAAAATCATCTCTTCTCATGAATTCCTTCCTAAAAGCATATATTTTCTTACATCTTTCTTTCAGTAACAACTGAAATTCACGTATCTGCTCCCACAATGGAAGTTCCAATAAGACTTTTTTTTACTGGCTTTTTTTTAAACCTTATGTAGCCCCGTAACTAGAGAATTAATTCAGGTGAAAACTGAGACAAAACTGAGTATTTTGGAGAAGTACTTTCTAAAGAAAGAGATCATTTAAATTTGGCTCCTCCATGGATACAGAAAAAGCAAAAAATTCTGCAGAATATCCTTTCACAGTTCTTTGCTCTCCCTAACATTTCTAATTTTCATTCACTCATAAGGTTAAAAAAGCAATTTGTGGGAAGAAAAAAAACCAAAACAACAAACCACATGTACACATACAAATTCACCCAGAAAAATGATTGTGAAACCCAGACTTCTCCCATATAAGATAAAGAATGCAATATTTTTCCAGCAAAACTCTCCCTGGAGCTGAAAGGAGGGCAGGATTGCCCCCCACTCATGTCACAGCAATACACCCTACATTTAATACTTGCTGTATCTCTCCCCATTCACTTTAGGACCTCAGTTCTTTGGTGGTCTTCTGTTTTGACATCTGCTTACCCTTATCTCTAATCAGTTTTGCTGATAGACATTTCCCCTGAGAGCGGAGACACTGCCTAATAGATTTTTTTTTAAACCAACTACTACTTAGTAGTCATGAAATTATCTTTGTGGCCTGCAAGGGTGAGAGACACTGTTCCTAACATTCCCATGCAGACAGCTAAGTCTCACTCAGCTTTATCTGATTTGCTCTATTTTGCTCTTTATACTCTCACAGCATAATGACATAATGACCACAATATGTTTTTGTTAAACCTGCAATTAGGCACAATATCCCAAGGCACCAAATGATCAGGGAATGCGTTGTAAGTAATTGTTGAATAACATGGTAATTTACTACAGCTTGTATCAAGAGTTACACCGTCTGCCAGAGCAAGGAACTAAACTTGGAACATGCAAAGGAGCAGTTTACAGTATGTTGATGCAAAATCCTTCAGAAAAAAGCATCACACATCAAAGTGCAAGATTTTATAGAAATGGGTGAAGTGAAATGTTTTGCCCTCGGTTGACACAGGTGCTTACTACAATATGTAGCAGCCCACATTTGCTCTGATGATTGTGCAGAAGATGGTGCCTCTCCAAGAGATATAAACGCCATAGCACCCCATAACAAGGCATGAGTTCTTGTTATTTGGCAATAATACACTGAATTTCCAGCTAGGCGGGTGTTGTGCATGACAGGCAAAATATCAAACAAAAAGTGGTCCCAAGACCTTTCAATGTCTTAGAAACCAAAACGTTAACAGAGTACTAGAAAGTATACTGTGAAAAAGCTATTGTAGGTTATTGTACAGGATGTTTGAGAAAATCCCTGACAGACTTCTTGTCGTTGATTTTAATAAAGGAAAACAAACCACACACATATGAGGAACTGAGTCCTAGGTGATTTCAATTCTAACTTTCAGTGGAAGTGGGATAGTAAGGAATGTCTGCATCTGGGCTTTTAAATAGTAGTCTTTCTTAAAAAAAAATCGATTTTTTTCTGGGTCTACCAAATGTAATTTTTATTGAATTTCCTTCTTCTGGTTTGTTTTTTATTCTATTTCTGTGAAAACAAAGAGCACACACTTGCAAAAACATGTCTGAGTCCAGACGGTCAGTGCAGGAAATTCCTGCAGTTCTGGTGAGAACTGTGACTGGAGGAACCAGGGGGGGCACATACTCAGCACCTCTGCCAAAGGATGAGCTATAATATGAATCCAAGAGACACCTGGCTGTTTTGGAGGTGCTCTGCCATCCGTGAGCACACAGACAGGTCAGCCTGCCAGCTGGCAAGAGCTCAGATGTGGTGAGGTGGGCTTTTACCCGATGGTCCGGGTGAACACAAAAGTACTGTGTTGGAAGGGGAACATCCTAGCAAATGTATGTGTGGAGTAAGGCTTCAAAGGCTGAAGTTAGGCTTTGAAGCATCACTGATGCAGGAATCTGTAGGAATCTGAAGCCCCCAGTTCCAGTGCTTCAGTATAACTTTTTACTAAAGAATCGTGCAAATCTAAAAGCTGTTTATAAATTCATGTATCTATATTCTTAGCTCAAGCAAAGTGCAATGTGGATCCACACAGCATCCCCCACATGACTCAGACTGCTTCTTTCCCTGGAATGGGTAATGACTCTATGCCTTGCTAACTATGGTTTATAAGCTTGCGTGATTTAAGTAAGTAAATACAGCCAAGGCAGGAATGCAAAGTCTGTGCTAGACATTCATGTTTTGATGGCCCCTCATCTCTGGTCCTTATCTACAGTCTTACCCCAAGCAGCTGGCAAGCACCATCTCCAAAGTGCTGATGTCTCTGTGCAGTTGTGGATAGGGAAATAATATCAGATCTGCTGCCTGGGAAAAGGCTATGCAGAGCCCCAAATCATGCAGCCAGTTTTCTTGTCACTCCTTGCAAAGCAGTGATCTCATCCTTGCTGCCTCCAAATTTTCTATCTCCAGTGTAGGAGAGGGAGGCAGCAAGGGACAAGAGGAGAGGGAGAAGGAAGCTAAGCAAAGAAAGATCCCATTGTTAGAGTGCTCTTATTTGTGTGAATATTTGCCAAGACAACAAGATTGGGTCTGATGACATGAACTCAAGGGTCAGTGGGGAGCTGTGCAAGAATGCCTGAACTCCTTGTGCTCATGATCCTTAGGAAAAAAGCAACTTCCAGATGTGAGCGAGCCTTCTTTCAGCCATCCAGTCCCCTAAGTATATCAGATTATACAGCCTGAAGATGCCTGCACCCATTTGCATGGCTGAGTATTGCAATATTTGCCTTGGAGGGAGAACTGAGTCAAAATCCTGGATCCAACCACCAAAGCATTTCAGGTGTGTTGGCAATTAATTAAATTAAACTTCAGGAACATGGTCATAAAAGACAGGATAAATCAAGGATCCGCCCTTAAGACGAGATTGGGAATGAACTGCAAAACCCAGGGCTGTGGTGTTTGTCTTGCATGAACTCCATGCAGAGATCAAGACTCTCTCTCTCTGTCTAAATGCAAAACCAAGACTGAAAATATTCAGGTACTAACACCTGTTGTCAAAAAGTCACCAAAAAAATGTCATGTGCAAGCCCAATGTCAGGCATGAGTATCTCTCTTCTATGCCATCACCATTAGGAGGGGATTTATTCTGAATCCAGGTCAGTTTACGCCCACTGAGGATGTACTCACTCCCACATCCATCCAGCTGGGTCTCACCAAAAGCTGACAGGGAATCTTTGTGCTGAGGGGCTGATAGGATGCACTAACAGAACAGATACAGCACCTGCAAAAGCCAATATCACAGTTGCACCCAGGAGGGGAAAAACAGCTCTTATTCCAACTAAGGTGGCTGGATACTGGGTTCAGAGTGTTAAGTTTAAAACAACTCTGAAACTTACAGAGCCTCAAAATCACTCATCTGTGCAAAGTTGACAGTGTGGTGTATCTGGCGTGACTGTGGCAGATGGAGACCAGTTCTCCACTCAGAGAGGCCTCTTGAAATCTCACCTTGTCATCTGGAAAATGATTCACCTCGTGCTTAGCATGGGCAGTACAGCTTCATTGCCCAAGCCTCAGCCAAAAAGCAAAAAAGGGTCTATACATAAGCATAATTTAGTAAAGGGAAAAAGTGTTAGATTCTCTGTTTGTTCCTGGGTTGTTGGGTTTTTCTGTAATGCTGTAAAGCAGTTTTTCAGAAGCCGCTTTTGCAGCAGGTGTCTATGATTCTGCAGTGGATAAGCAGCTGTAGGTCCAAGCCACCACCTTTCCGCTCAGCCCAACACTGCCTCGTTTTCTCAGCTCCCTCCTTTCCAAGGGCATGATTAAATGAGTGCTTTTGAAGGCTGTAAGCACTTGCTAATTTGGGGTTTGTCTGGTAATAGTCCGGTGGGTCCGAGTTTCCAGCATCTGTGGAGCCAAACTGACGGTTAACTTGTATTCCCAGTTTTCCGCTCCTCCTCTGCAACTTTTTCCAGAGACTGCTTCTCGCTGACATCCCCCCTCCCCACCCCCGCCCTTTATTTTTTTAAATCGACCTGGTCTTTGTTGTACTAATTAGATTATCTCTGCCTGAGGGACCCAGAGAGCAGCCCCAACGGAGCACAGCCTGGAAAGACAGGACACATAATCCCTGTTATCAAG
The DNA here is from genome assembly GCA_013397055.1 of Pachycephala philippinensis. NCBI lineage: Eukaryota > Metazoa > Chordata > Aves > Passeriformes > Pachycephala > Pachycephala philippinensis. Next base: position 1,791,781 of record VWZT01001059.1, read on the forward strand.
GGGGCTGTCATTTGGCATGTAGATCAACTAATTCTTTCAATACCATGGGAGCAATTGTACATCTTAATATTGATTTCCCCCCCAAGATATGATCTCCTGCATTCCTACATCAGTCTCGCTTGCCCTGGCTAAAAGGCTCCATTTATTACAAGGCAAAACAACGGGTGCACACACCCCTGCCAGCTTTTTGGATTTACAAATGAGAAAGTGCTTTGCGGGAGGGTAAGAGAGTGAGCAAACACTGACGAGGCAAGTTAACACAACAACTTCAGGAAGCAACGGGGAATAAACCAAACCTGCTGCACTTTCACTTTGCATTATGAAGTAATTAATTCAGAGCTGACTGACATCAAAGGCTGAAGGCCAGTCATGGGAAGGGGCATTAGCAATAAATCATGTACTAAAAGCAGTAATGCTTTGAGTCAAGCCACATTGCTACCGTTCAGCAACCAGCCTGTTAAATAAGTTTCTGCTTGTTTCTCCTGTTCTTCCTTTCCACCCACCTCAGTATTAATTTCAAGAGATGCTATCCATGTTTTGTGCTCCACACAAATTGCCTATGGCTAATTGCAAAAAGGAAAAACACAACAATGGACTGACCTTCACCTGAGATATCAAAATGCTTTAAATGCTAATCAACAAACAAACTTGCACAGACACAGACCCCCCTTTATCATGATGCCTCTTTCAAGGATAGCCATTGGTAACTGGATTCTCAAAGCAGTTATTTCTGTCAGTCTGGAAGATTTTTTCTGTTTGTACACCAGAAAATTTCTTAGCTTTAGTTGTTCTACATTGTCTTTCTAGAAATGTGTGTCACTAGACAACCTATGTTCAATTGTTTGCATATAACCTTTACTTTGTACCAAACTAGATTCATATCATGACTCTTAAAAAGCAGCTTTGAATGACATAATTAATTTTTTATGCTCAGCCAAACTTACGTTAGAAGCAAAAAGCATAGAAATAATTTCCAAGCAAAGAAAGGGGGGAAAATTCCTGTAGTGACACCATCTAAGCAGCTCTCCTGACTTAGACCAGCTGAGGACTATTGCAGCTTTAACACACAGCTTGTGGAGCCTGATGTTGGCACCTGTTAATACCATCCACAGAGCTGAACAGATTTTATTGCCAGACAGGAAACTTTATCCACAGCACTGGGATCGTGTCCTTCTCTTCCAAAAAGTGTCATAGGATCTCTCACTTCCTCCTGGACAGAAACCAGAGCCAGGAAAAATAGGACCTGGGTCCAGTGTCTCAGCTGAAAGTCGTCCTCCAGCAGTGCAGAGCTTCCTGTAGAGGCTGTACAGCTCTGCCAGCATCAAAGACAAATACACGTCGTGGTTTGAGGACCACTCTCCAAGGGCTCTCTCTTGCCTCAGTTACCTCCTCTCCCCTCCCTACGAGCCTTTCCATTCCTGCTTCCCAAGTGCCTGGCTTTTCCAGCTAAATGTTGGCCTTTTTCTTCCAGACTGCAAAGATCCAAACATCTAAATTATATTCAACATGTGATCAACACATGGACCTCTATAAAAAGATATATATGATAAAAAATCACAGACATTTCTGCTTGTGTGATGCAGAAGGGTGATAAATCAAGAAAACACTTTATGTCCACCATCATGGTCCACAGATACCTACAAAAGACAACTTCATAAAACAGCATAATTCCTTCAAAAACTTATTCTGTGCTGGATCCTCCATGAGGAAAGAAAAATCTTGGCAAATGAGATTTAAAAGTACCTAACTCACCTGGCTTTTCTGGTTAGAAGTGTGGTGGGGGCACGGTCCTGTTCTGAAAGATGTGAGGTCTCCCTGCATCTGTGGCAGTGCACGGGAGTGTTAGCAATTCAAGAGCACCCTGTAACATTAGGGCACAACAGACACACGGGGTGAAATAGACATCCCCAAAGAACTTTCAAAAACAGGGCAAGAGCCAGAAGCAATATAGATGGAAGAGGGAGAGATTAGATGTGCTGGATAGTGCAGCTGGAGAAGAAAGGGGGAAAGAAAGTGAGAAAGGTCAAGAAAAGTGAGAGCTTGTATTGTCTCCCCATAGAATTAAGTCTGAGATCTTTGGTGTTGTTGGCTCCTTCCCCTGTCCCAAGCCACAGAAAACAGCTTTGACAATAAACAGCTTCCACCAACTGTTAATTTCTCCTCATTGCCTGAGCAGAAGGATGGAAAATACTTTATATATCACAGCAGAAACTCAATAACAATATTGAATGAAAGTCATCACTTTCAGAAGGGATTTTAGGCAAACAAGCACTGTGACTGAAGAGTGCTCTTAATCAATGACTTACATTTCACCCAGGAGGGTCAAGAAAAGGCAACATAATGGAAGAGGGACCTTCCTGTCCTTTTTCAATGCATGGCCACACCCTCATTCATTGCAGATTCCAAAAAGGAGATGGAAATTCATAAGCATTACTGATGGATCAAAGTGCATGGGGTTTTCTGAAGACACTTCTGAGTGTCTTCAGAAGTTGTACCCCTGCAAACACTGGGGCAAAAGAGAACTGACTATTAAAGTTTGCATCTTGCAGTTAATTTTTTTGGTGTTTAATATACAGAAAGTGTTGACTGAAATGGTTCTTAATGCCAGTGATATGTGCACTTTTGAAAACTCTGGTGTTTATGATGGGTTGACTTCTCCGTTTTCCTCAGCTGGGGCGTGAATAGGTTGTCTATCCTCTAACCAGATATTTACTGCCATGAAACCTGTGACGATTAAACATCTCTGAACTGTTTCTTCCCTGATGTCTAGTGATTTTAAAAACTAGTTTTTGGGGCAGAGATAGACATACACACAGATTATACAACGTGCACCATGAGACTCCATGTACCACTTCTCCTTTGGGATTTGGGCTTAAATGGGTTTTGCATAGGGAAGGAGCTGAGAAAAATTTTCAAATTTCTTCTAGCTTGTTTTGTTTTGGAAACTTATCCCATGCAGACATTTAGGGATATTAAAAAAAAAAAAATTAAAAATGCCCAAAATCTTTGTGAAACACAAGAATCTGTTGTTAAAACGGCAGGATCTTGCTGTACCATTACTCTGGGTCTCAAGCCTGCCCAATTTGTGCATAGTTAGAGAGTCTCTGCAGAACAAGGCAGAGGTGTCCACCTATTTGGAGGCTCCACATAGCGCAGGAGCTTTCATTCCAGTCCTGGAAACAATGATGTTTCTGCAGGTGCAATACCGTGCCTGACTAATTAGGGCTTGTAAGAGGAGGATGAATTATCTTTGTGTCCCAGTGTGGTAAAGGGTCACTTGGGGACCTTTGCATTGCACTCCACGGGACTGCACAGATACATCCAAAGTTTCTTTGGGAAAGCTCTTCTCCCCACCACAGCACCTGGTACCCAGAGCTGGGCAAAGTGCCAGGGAAGGTCCCTGGAGAGCTGCAGGGGAAGACAGCTCTGCATTACGCCTGCCAAGTCTGCAGTCCTCGTGCAGCTCTGCCAAGGAGGGAAAACCTGAGGAAATACGTAACGGCACATTCTTCAGCATCGTCTTTCCCCTCCTGGGCTTGCACCTACCATGGCCCAGTGCCACGCAACCATCTGGGGTGGGGGAAAACTGCACTGCACCTTTTGTGGAATTGTGTGCCTTAATGCCCTCCTTTCCCTTTGCCACAACCCAGTTTTCTGTTCCATACCTCAGTGATGGAGCCAGACCCAGTAATTACAACCCCGCAAATCTCTGCTACCTACCAGGAAACCAAGCTGAAATGCAAGCTTATCAAAATTTCTTCAATAATGAAAAATAAAAAAAGAATTCTACCAGCTGCCCATAGCCACTAGGCCAGAAAAACCAATTTCACACCATGTGGGGAAAAGGACACATGCAGCTCCATTCTGTGGAGGGCTCCAGAGCTTATCTCCTGCTGGGAGGAAGGTCTGGGATGTATTCTGTGCATCCGTCCTGCAGCAGAGGAATGCAATTGGCAAAGGGCAGCTGCTATCAAGCCCAACACATTCAGTAAATTCTTTGGCTCTTGTCACCTACCCAATGGCTTTTCCTGGTCTTAACAGCCTGGTTGGCAGGGACCAGAGGAACAGGGGGAGCAGCAGGCAGAGCTGGCCAGCACCATGGTTTTTCTCAGGTTGGCAGCCAGCACTAATGCAGGGTGTCTCTTTGGGAAGTGTTCCACTGATAGGGCCCACCACTCAGGCCAGGGTGGCAGAGAAGATACTGGCCCAGATTAGAAACCATACCCTCTCTTTTCTTCCTCCTCCTTTTACATGGGCCATCTAGTTGGGTATGTTGGGTATGTTATTTGGAAAAATATCCTGTGCACCCTGAATTGCTGCTGGGACAAGTGAAATAAATCCAACAGAAATCTGAGGCCAGAATAAGGCCCAGAAGCAGACAACCTCAGACACTTTTCTAGTCACAGTGGTAAAGCTAGGTTTGCTACAAACCTGTTGAAGTTTCACTGGAAATTTTTGTACGAGGTTTCTTGTGTTCCAATGGATTTCTTCCAGGGGAATATCTGTTTCTGGCCAAATTTTCAGTTTTGGGAGTAGAAGGAGGGTGAAGATGAAGACACACAGATATCTGTAAGCAACAACTTTTTTTCCCATCCAAACTTCCCTCACAGGAATGTTACAAACCACCCGAGAGATCAAGCTGAACAGGTCCCATGAGGTGTCTGAAAGATTATTCCCCTAATGCAAGACAGCGTTTGCACCAGATCTGGCATATTGAGTATCTTACTCCTGGTCTCCTCTTCCAGACATGCTAGAGCACAATAAAAAAACCACTCACCTTGCATAAAAATCTTTTAGATGTTTTTGACATTCTCTACTGGAAGAGAAACTCTCAGCAGAAGGAAGAAAAAATTCTTTGATATTGCAGTTGTTTTTGTCTTTGACAACAGGAGTATTTCAGTGCAGATGACATGACAACACGGCTTAGGATAGGAAAACAAGAATTATATGACAGAGAATTAGATAGGCTAAAAGGAATTAAGTCTAACAATATTTAACAATAGAGTGGTGGGAAGGAAAACTCCCATAGCACCCAAGGAGTTTCACAAAATACCTAGGAATTGTCAGGAAAAAACCAAAACAAACCAAGGAAAACACCCAAAAAACCCATCAGCCACCCTTAAGATACAACTGTATTTTTCCTGGCAATTCCTAAAGGTCCCATATCACAGAGCAAAATGAAAACATAACAGAGAGACCTTCCAAATCACCATCTGAATGCAAACAGTGCTTGACAGGGAAGGGACAGAAGGCTGTCTTTTCTCAAATCCCAGTTATGTCAGACAGCTCTAGATCAGGTCCACCAAGCAAATTGCCAGGTCAAGAAAAATCCTCTACAACTGGTTCTCCTTAAAAACCCCGCTGCTTTCCCTTCCTGAGCATAGGAAACAGAGTGGAAAAGCTGGGATCTCCAGTCATCATTTTGTCATCTCACCAGTGTGTGCAGCCACATCACAAAGGTTTTGAAAACACAGGAGCAATTTAATAGCTCAGAGTTTATAGGTGTAAGTAAGATAGTTTTTCTGGAACCGTTTTCATTGAAAAAGTTCATTCATATTCATTTAATCAGGTTGTTATACACATACTCTGATTTCTGTGCATAAGGCTGAAAAGCTGGCAGCTCTGTGCATTCCAATTGCCAAAAAACTAACCACCAAGCAACAGTCTGCTATTTAAGCTCCCTGACTTTTTTTCATCACAAAATTTTATTTTCATCTGCCTTGCAAAATTTCAGAATGAGGTTTCCATGGCAGATGTCTGAGGCTAAGCACATGTTTGCTGAAAATTCTCATCAAGGTGGTCCTTGCTCCTCCTGAGAATGTTACAGAGAAGAAGTATGTTGTATATGTTGTACCTCTGCATGTACAGTGCAGCTTTAAGGCCTGCAAGCTTTCAAGAAGCAGCTTGAAATTTTGGTAGAAGAAAACTCCAAATAGTGTTTGCAAACAGTGCATTAGGTGAGGTCAGAGTTGAAATGAAGAAAACCAAGGCAGGATCAAGTGGCATCCATGGCAGGGACTCATAAGAGTAAGGCTTACAGGTTAGGGTAGAAAGAGGTGGGATGTGATGAAGAGCAGCAGAGAAGTAGCTGGACTCGGTTATGGAAGTGGTAGAGTTAGCAAAGGGAAATGGAGTTCTCAAACTTTGGAGTGGCAAGGAAAAATGATGGGAGGAATTGCAGGGGAGGAGTAATAAATGTATCAAGGAGGGATGAAGAGCTGTGCACAACCAGCATTCTCCAGGAATTCATGCTGAGGAAGGAGAGAAATGCAGGCCTTGTAAAAGGGGGATCTGAAGTTTGCAGATTCAGTATTTTGTCAAGCTGGATAAGCTAGAGCTGTTCCTCTTGGAAGAGGATGGTACTGAGGGAGGAGCTCAGCAGTCTGATTGGATTCAAGAGCATTAATGCTGTGAAAACAGTAAGCTCAGGAGTTCAATGGAAACATTATTAAGTTTATTTCTTAAAACGTGAGACTTGCATACTATTTCAAATGTTGAATAGACAGCTTCCAAGCTTTTCAATCCATATTCCTGGGTGTGAGTGTTCAGTGATAAACTCATCACTCCTGGACACCTATTTGGTTTTGTGCCTAACAAATTACTCATAGAGTAATATGTTCATCCTCCCACACAGACAAAAAAAATTGCTGTTCCTTTGCATACTCAGAGCATGCCCAAATTACCTATCCTGGTCCATTGTAAAAGCAGAATTCAGGATTTTATGCCTAAATTAGCTAGATTATTATTACCAGCACAGTGTGCACACTTTTTTTTATACCTATCAGATCAAAACTACCCCCAATAAAAAATAAAGAACACAAGTGACACCACGTTATACCCTGAGAGACACTACATCACCTTGGTCTGGTGTACATCAATGGGTTTTGATTCTTTCATGTGCTATTTCCGGTGGTCAAGTGAAGGAGTGATTTTAACATACCCAAGCTCTAAGTGTCAGACATCTGAAACAGATTAATGACGTCTGCGTAAAACTGCCCCTGATAAAATGCTGCAGTTTGGACCCCATCTCCAGTCTGATTACAGGACTAAACCAATCTTCTGCCTTTCAGTTCAAGCTTAAGCTTCCATTGTTTATCCTATTCTTAGGAAAGAAAAAGCTGAATACACTTATAAACTAGAGCTAGAGCCCTCTTCACTCTCTCTTGATTGCCTGAGGGTTGAGAGGAAATAAAAGCAGAAAAACCCCTCCTCATTTGTGCCACAAAGGCTCAAAAGATTGCTGTCAGATCACACGGAAGCTCACAGAAAGTAAATAATCATCTTGTGGGATGTTGAACACCCACAAGATGCTGCCCTGTAGGAATTATGGCTTTTCATGATTGCTCCTTCAAGATGCAAAATTTTCGCTGAAGACATGGAGTTGATCTGAGTCCCATATTTAACCCTGGTTCTCCCACTGATGTGGGAAGTGACATAGAAAGGTCATTTTGCTACTCTGTGCTTCTGTCTTGCTTCAAAGTCCCCACCTTCTGTGTTTGGCTCTCACCTTGCTTGCACACTGCCTAGGAAAACCTCGATTGCAACCTACACATTCAAGGGTAAGTAAATTACAATTAGTCACCCTGATGCTAGTGGGGTAAATCCAGATAGTCAGTACTTCCTTACTCCTTCCTATTTATTCAGCTAAGGTAGTGCAAAGCCTATTTTTAAAATAAAGCACTAAAAATGTTGACAGAGGGCTTCTGTTTTTGGAAGAAAAAAATGATCAGGACTTTCCCAGACTGAAAATGGTTTAGGGCACTACTCTCATCCATCACTTTGTACGGCTCCGTGATAACTCTCCTTAAAATTGCAAGTCATTCTCTATCAACATACATGGACAGCTCTCTAGCAGGACACAAATGAAAACAGGCACAAAGCTGCTTATTGGTAAATAAATCAAAGAAGAGAAATTGGGAGAAGGAAACAACACAAAGCTCTCTGTCAGGATAGGAGAGATTTATGTGAGAGATTCGCTGATGCTTCGGGCCACTGGTGCCATTTTCCAGGGTATGAATGGGTGGATCTTTTGCATACGGTTTGCTGGGTTGACTTAAGTAAGTCTTGACAACTCTCTTTCCCTGGGGACTAGACTAAAAGTATTGTTTAGAAATCTAATATATGGTTTATTTACTCAATTTGTGCTGAGCACTACAGTTCCTTCAGGCCAGCTTCAGCAGTCCATTACTCCATTAATGCTCCATTACTGAAATTAGTGCCGTAATTGGAAGGAGGGAGGATGATGGGGAAGGGGACACTTTTTAAAGGAGCAGGTCCCGTTTAATCCCATCACAGAAGAAAGCATTAGAAAAAACTCAACTGCTCCCTCCCAAGCCCTTCCCTTAGGAAAAGGGTATTGAAGAGAAACTTCTCTCTGGTGGCTGACATGCAATAGCTGTGCAGTGAAAAGACAGGTCTGAGGAAGTCACCACCAGGTCTCGCTTCAAATGAGAGGACACAAGGACAACATCAAGAAGCCTCCACACAGAGCTGCCCTGTGCCAGAAACCAGCAGGCACTTAGGTTTCACCCTAAGCTCTGGTCCCTCACACAGATTTGGCACTGCTAGTGGGACCACTGGTACAGTCTCTCCTCCCACCATCCCCTGCATTGTCAAACTGCAACCGGCTGTTTCACAAGCCTGAGGACAGGAAAGGGGAGGGACACGCTGCTGAGAAAGGTGGCTTAACCGTGGCGATGGGGCACAGAGCTGAGTTTGGTTCCCACCACAGGCCCTCCTTGAAGACATGGAAGATGACTGCGTTTGGGGTGACAGAGACTCCTGTTGCTGCTTTGCTTTACTCATCCATTGCCCAAAATACTTTACAGCATGAAGGAATTCAGGATCTGTGTATGAATATTTACAAATTATTCAACTTAACTACAAAAAAGAAATTTTATGAATGTTGTATCCAAGAATTTTGTATCTCCATACAATAACGTAGCTTGCAATAATTTTCAATATTAATTGTAAGCTAGTTACTGAGTAACAAATACCCTGTACAGTTATTCTGGATAACTGAAATATATGTTGCAAATATACATATTTATTGGTTTAGTTAAATAGAAGACCTGTCAGAAGTCTAGCAGGAAGGTAATACAATAGCCCCAGAGAGGTCATCTGTTAAAAGAGATTAAAGAATTTATAATAAGAAAAAATGCCAGTGCTTTTAGCTGGGATGCTGCTGATTCCATCTTCCAGCCTGTGACAGGATTTGCTTCACCAAGGCTGGAACTGGAAAGTCCTAAAGGAAATGAAAGAATTAAAAGATTTTTTGCTATGGGGGTGAGACCAATGAGGACAAGCACTACTCCTGAATTTGTTCATGGGGAGCAGACTGACACAGCGACAGACTTTCCTGGAGTGGTCAAAGTAGTAAAATAGCTATTATGACATAGTAGGACCTATGGTAAAGTTCATATCATATCCTTCTCTTCTCACATTTGGCTTTGTTCTTCCTATTGCACAGACTCAACAAGATTTACTCTGGAATAGGTGTTTAATTGCTGGGATAAGCCACCAGTCTGAAAATCTACCTAAAAAGAAATTGACCTATTCACAAAAAAACCTCAATGTAAAAAGAAACACCAGCAAACCATGCATCATACATGCTTATGAAAAAGAAAGTTAGCTCTCTTCAGACCTCTGTGTTTTGAGGAAAGCACTGCACCTCTTGAGGAAGTAAGGAAAGACATTACTCCTTTAGGCTGTCCTACTGATCAAGGTGGCTTGTCCCTAAACCTCTCTGAGGCCAAGCCACATTAGCTTAACTCAAAGGCTAAGAGTTTGTCACCTCTTCCTTGTCAAAAATCTGAGCCACAGGTGAAAATTAAGGGTGTGAAGGAGAGATGCATCATCAAGAGTCTGTAGATAAACTGTGGGGATGGCTGGAAGGCTCTTTGCAGGATACATGTGCCCTCCATGTCCCAGGTTTCTGGGACAATGGGTTGTTGTCTCTCTGGGCATCTGGCAGCATCTCAGAGACCTGTGTGTCTCTGATGGCTGCCAGCAAGTAGTCAGGCACCAAGTCCTTGGCTGAGAAATGCATCAACATTCAACAGAATGCTAAATATACTTGAGTTGGTGAATGCCACTGAAAGAGGACTTTTTTAGAAAGTTGCAGACTGATATTTCAGGGTGGAGATAGACAGAATACAGTGGAAATAACATTTCAAAAATAATAAAACCTTGATTCTCCATCTTTCTAACTTTCAAGCTACCCTGGATTTCTCAATGAAGGCTTCAAGAGGAGAGAGAAAACTGGGAGGGACAGGAGAATGCCCCTCAAGAATTAAATTCCAATTAACACGCCATCAGTGACGAAGGATACATTTTACATGGTCGATTAAAAGACTCCTCCCTATTGATCTTTGCAGCTAATCATTGTCCTACCCCTGCTTAGGGAGTGCAGACACAAACCAGCGATCTAAATTTATTGAGACTCCTGACAATCAATAGGTCAGACTCGCGGAGAGCATTACACAGAAAGCATCTCCACTGACTCATCATGGGCCAGCAAGACCCAGGTCTCCAGCAGGTCCCTAAAGCCATTCCCCTCTCTGCTCGGATGGTTCATGCAAGGCCAGAGCTGCTCTGTGTATGCTCCTTGTCAAAGTCCAGACAAACAGCCCGTGACAAAACAACAGCCGCAGTGATCCCTCTCTCCTTTGACTTGGCATCATGGCTTGAGAGCTGGATACCTGGAGGCAGCAGACAGCCTGCCACACGAGCCCTGCAGTTTTGATTTAAACAAAACAAAAGTGAGTAGCTGTAATTTCACAGATGGGAGCAATTCATTAGCTGGGAAAAGATGTGGTCACTCTAATCTGGAGTGACTGGGGAGCTTTTGATGCAAATAGCCATTTGCAGCTGCTTCTCACCAGGTCAGTGTTAGGCAATAGACTGTAAGATGGAGAAAATCAAACAGTGTAATAATTGAGAGCCTACAACAGAGCAACAGCATTGCCAGGCAATATTTCTGGGCCCTGCCATGTGCCCAGGTGATCTGCCACTTCTGGATTTTATAGTACGTGATAACAAGAGGATCACACACTCCATTAAATCACCCAGATGACTGGTGCTCATATGACTGCAATTGAAGGGTCGGAACTACAATCTGTGCAAGTCACAGAAGTGAGCACCCAGACTGTCCAGGACTGAGACAGCAGATGGGGGAAAACAAGGTTATAAAAAAAAAAAAAGCTTTGTCACATTTTAATCCATTACATTTGAGCTTGAGTGCCTTACACAACGCTGATGGCACAATCCAGCCTTTCCTCGTTCTCCAGTTACATTACAGCAAAACATGTTCTCTGTAGCACTGGTCAGTATGGGTAACCAAGGGAGAAGAGTATTTTTGGTCTGGAAGGACTTTCTCTGGTTGGTAAGTGTCCGAGAAAGTGAGGAAAAATGGGAAAGCAGCTGTAAAGGGGCGCTACTTACAGCAAAGCCTGGTATCAAGGATGGTGGTACTGAGCATGGAAGGAAGCACATACTGATTCCTGTGCATGGTGGTGTGGATGTCTTTGGCCTGGGTTAAGGCTTCAGAAGAGAAGGCTCAGCCTGGGATCCACAGGAATTTGTGATTTCAACACATGGATATCACAAGGAGCATTTCCACCTTTGACTTAAAGCAAGTAACCTTCTGGGAAAAGCAGACTCTTACCCTCTACAGCTAAGTTAGCTGAGTTAGGTCAAAACTCAGGTCACAGCAAGACTGGTCCCAAAAGAGCACCATTGAAATCTCTTGCTGACTGCAGCAAGCTTTGTAGAGAGTACTCATTAAAGGGGCACAAATACTCCAGCAATACACTTGTGTACTCAGGGTGAGAGAGGGTAGATAGGAGGGATGGAAGTGGCAGGTGGTGACCTAGGCACTATGGTGGTCTCTGTTTTTCTGCAATTATAGGCACCACCTGGTATCAGGGTTTCTACAAGAATTAGACACAGCCCCAGCACAGACCCTTTAGAAGGTGCACATGCAAACTGGTCAATAAAACCATCTTGATATTCCTCATTCAAGTAGAAGTGCTGTTTGTGGAATAAAGGAAGGAAACATGGATATTTGTCTCTTCAGTAATCTCCAAGAGCAAGTGATGAGGAATGTGGGAGACATGGTAGTCTGGTAAGAAAATGCATAATGGAAGATTTAAAGAGAGAGGAAGAATAACTCCAAGCATGTTACACATTTTTTCCTTTCTCACCCAACAGGCAAAGGCATCACCACTATTGTTACATAATGTCTTCCTAACCCGCCCTCTGGTGAAGTGACATCGCACAACAAACATCCTCGGGAACAAGCATACAGGCAGAAAAGGGGTAAAAACTGGGGAATGGGCAGAGTCATTTGAATTTAGATTACTGAATGATGCAAGAAAACTGCCTGGCAGGAGAAGTCCTTAGAGAAAGTGGCAAATCTTTATATTACCTGACATTAATTACACTTTTACTGTGAGCTAATCCTATTACAGTATTGTGTATGGACACAGAAGATGGTACTTCTGTGGTGTCCCTCCCAATGAAGAGCTGTCCTTACAGGGGTCCAGCCATGGGGTTTACTGTGCTCTGTGTCACAGCCCACAAAGGCTGCTTAATGTACTTCCTTGCAAGTGGATTTCTTTAGGACTTTACCAGATTAGAGGAATGGGGAGGAACAGGATTTTCATTAACTTATTCTTTAATGTGAGGTCCTTTAACATGAGCTCCAAATGAGATGCGAAATCCTTGTCCAAGACGTCCCAGCTAGACCTCTGTTGTAGGAGTGGAAAAGTACTGCCAACCCCAATAGGGCAGGGTGTCATGACTACCCAGATCACTTCTACTGACTTATCCTCCAGCATAACACCTTGGAGCACAAATCTGAGCATAGCTGTGGGGCATAACCCTCAGCCTGCATTCAAAAAAGTGACAGAAGTTAGTTCTTTACTGTGCTGGATTGCTGGGAGACAGGTAATGACTTCCATAGGCTCAGGTGGCAATGGACAACAGCAGAGATTCAGGGCTGGAGCAACATTGCTGGGGTTTTGTTGGAAGCAATAAATGTCAGAGAAACAGAAAGGAAAAAAGCAGAGGAAGATGAGAGGGCAAGAAAAATATGGTTAGTGAGGTTCAGGTAATACCTCAAGAAAGAATAATGTCCAACCACTATCACATAAGGGCTTCACACCATGAAGAAGAATCTCATAGCAATTGATCCTTCTTTCCCTCAGGAAAGTAGGGCTTGGCCAACACAAATTAAATTGCATCATGTTTCCCCTCTCCAGACAAAATAGCTTACAAACACCCTAAGCACTATTGAATTTGATGCCAAAGGTGTAATAGAGATACCAAGCAAAGTGCTCAATAGCAAGATGCGAACAAACCAGAAGCAGCCAGAAAAGCTACATCCAAGCTAGTGTTTAAACAGAGACCTCAAGGTGCCCAAAACTTACTTTGGCACTGAGCGATTGCAATATCTCTTCTTCATCAATACACAAAGGAGCCTCTGATAGGCTGGAGATCAATTAATCCATGGAGATTCTGGGTATCAGGAAGAGTGTGTGAGCTGCTTCAGGAAAGCAACAGCAAGCCAAAGATTTGGGCCAGTCCCCAACATGGATGAGGTAGCTTGAAAATCTGTCTGAGCCTCTTTTCAAAGCAACTGAAATGGGCTCTCCCAAGAGAACAGGGATATGTGCAGGCAAACCACCACAGCCTGCAGTTGGCACCACAAAAAGGCTTTGTCCAAACAATGATGGGATGGATGAAAGAAGGAAAACCAGGTACTTGGTACTAGAAAGACATTGGATCTTGTAGATCCAGCTGGGCTGAGCTGGGGACTATGTGTGCAATGCAGGGGTAACCCTTGCTGGAAGTTTCTGCAACCCCTACTCTACCAGCTGAACTTCATCAGGGACTTCTCTAATCCCAGGCTTCCTGCACCTAGCTAGCCCTCTCATTTTGCTGGAATTGAATGAATGCTGGCACAAAATATTGGGTCAGTGTCCACCAATTAGCTGAGAATGACAGCCAGTATTGGGGACATATACTGTCCTGTAGGCTTAGCTAGATTTGAGGACAAGTCTTTCCATAGGCTCATAGTGCAATTATTTGGCAAGCACACAGCATTAGTAGTGGATTTTTCCTTATGTGGGACAGATATGCCGTGCTGGTTGCTCAGCAGTGCAGCAAACTCATTCTCTGGCAAACTCATTCTCTGGCAAACTCCTCCAAAAATAACTTCCTGCTTGCTAGAAATGCTTTGGGAACTTGCATGCCCAGTTGCTGAGTAGTAATCAGTGCAAGCATATGTACGTGAGGAATTCAACCTGTGTACAGCAGTCAACTTCAAATGTGGACATTGGATGAATGCTTTGCAGGTGTGTAATGGTTTTCAAGGCCAAAATGAGACCTGGTCACTGACAGCTATCTCCAAAATTCCCTGGTTTTTACAGGTAGAAGCAAAAAAATAATATCAGCAGGAGCATTGGAAGTGAAAAACATTGGTGAAGTGTAATTTTTCTTATAATTCAGTGTGTTCAATTACATTAAAAAAGAGGAGAAAAAGAGGAAAAAATAAGCCAAAGCTGATTAATTCATTTTGGAAGCTGCTTTTTCTTTTTCAAAAACAGAAACAGTAGAACGTAGTGTAGGAAATGCAAGAGACCTAGGAATGAGGAATGTACAAATTAGACATGCTGCTTTGAATCAGTCATTTTCCATAACAACATTATCTCAAAGGCGGTCAGAGAGAGGAAATGAGAAAAAATTGGTAGATAAAGTTGTAGTTTTCTATCCTGTAACTGTCAATACTACCGTGAGGGAGAGAGATGGCTGGTAAAGAACAAAAAAATTTTTAAAAAACTTGATACTTGTCTCTTTCTTCTATGAAGCACCCACTAACCCAAAATGCCACCTAGCAGTATGTGCAAATCTCTGTGACAGTTTTGCTTGTGTTTATAAACTTCTGCAATCCCTTCAGGGACCAAACTGCCATGGTGGGAAAAGAAAATACTTCCCACATGGGAAAAATAATGATACAGAAAAGATCCAATTATGTTACAAAATTATTTGAAGTTTATGTCGTATTCTTACCCTTAATACCACAATTTCACTGTGAAAAGGATAGCTAAATAGTACTTTTCTCGGTTAATCCATGGTATTTTTCTTCTGAGCAAGTTTGCCAAAAAGAAGTACTTTAGCAGCAGGGCACCAGTTTTCTGTGGCCCCCAAAGGACAGTTATTTTCCATGCCATCTCCTGGGAATCTTTGAAAATTCTACCAATTTGGCGTAACATTTTTAGCTGTGATATTCAGCTTAAAAGAGAGCATCAGGAGAGCAACACTACCTGTTTTGTTATGAATGTATGCCTCATACTCAGGTTTCTGGGTACCTCATTCAGTATGTGCCCAGACAAGGTTTTCCCAGGGCTGGGACCTTCATATCGCCTCTCTATAGTGAGAGCTGGTTATTTTCTCCAAAGGAGACCCCTGATGATGTCTCCCCTCTTTGGGATTGCCTGCTTTCACAAACTTGGAGGAACAACCTGCCTCTGAGATTTAGCTTTTTCTAGCTGGGTAGCCACCCAACCTGCCAAGTCCTGGAGTTACTGTGAGTGTAAGAAGGAGCAGACATCCATCCTCCCTTCCTCCATCCCTCTATCCTCACTTCCTACAGAAATGGTGGAGAAAAATTACAAACGCATGAGCAAGGCAAACATGAAATGATCAAATGAAAGAGGGCAAAAAAATGTTTTAGGAAGGGGAAGAACAGTTCAGGGAATGTTCAGGCTCCTGAACTAGAGACAAGCTAAGATAGCAGCTCTGAATTTTATTCGCATGGCTCTCTCATCTGCTTGCTTACAGCCCCTGCCCCCCCATCCCAGTCCAGCCCACCCAGAAGACGATCCATCATGCTACCTGCCTCAGTGGGCTTTTAGCTGCTCTGGGTGCTCCCATGCAGGGGAGCCACAACCACACAATGCAAAGGAGGTTGTAAATCCCCAGTGCCACTGTCTAGCAGGTTACTGAGGTTTGGTGTTTTTTGCTTCACAGCTCTTGAAGGGAGCCCTGGGAGCCGAAGGATGAGAGGGAAAGAAGGAAAGGGGGGAGAGAGTCTGCAGTGGGAGGAGGGGAAGAATGGAGTCTTGCTCACAGCTTTTCACAGCTGAAAACAGACCCCACTGCTGGTAATGTGAGAGGGCTGGAGCAGGCGCCAAATGGATAAGGCTGTAGACAGTGGGACCAGAGCGCTGATACTTGCCAGTACCTGCAGATAGGAGACAAATAATTGGCACATGTTAAGAAAAGGAAAAAAAAAAAGAAAAAAAAAAAAAAGAAGAGAAAAGAAAAAAAAGCTGGAAAAAAAAAAAAAGAAAAGACAGGCAGAGAAAGACAGAGTTGTTAGACATCCGTATTTTCTAAATGTGTCTGGCAGGAGCCCCAGCAAGGAATTTAATCAGCAAGAGTTGTTTAAACTGGGCTTTGAAAACAAGCCCTGTGCTGCTAGTAATGAACTTCATATCATCTGCAACTCCTGTTTGCTGACGACATTCAATTTGTTAATTCTGCAGCTGGTGATAGGGGTCAGATATGAAAGTGACGATTGTTTTTTGACGTTCCAACCCCTGCTCACATCTTTCTAATTAATCCTTTTAGGAGCCACCAGCAGATCAAGAGAAGTGTGGGGAGGGAGAGAGGGTGGAGAGGAGGAGAGAGACTTTTTTTTGTGCTGGGTCTGTGGCTCCTTGCCTCCCTCTGTGGTGGAAAGGAGACACAAGGGCATACCTGCTACTTGGTCTTACAGTCATGAGCTTTTTCAGATGTCTTAGAAAACCTTAATGTTGGAAAAGTAGGTGGCTAAAAATAAAAATAAAAATAAAAATAAAAATAAAAATAAAAATAAAAATGAAGGCTCACACAGTCACAAAATAGATAAGGTTGGAAGGGACCACAGTGGGTCATCTGTTCCAACCTCCCTGCTCAAGCAGGGCCATCCTAGAGCACATTGCACAGGATTGCATCCAGACAGTTCATGAGTATCTCCGGGGAAGGAGACTCCACAACCTCTCTGGGCAACCTGTGACAGTGCATGGTCACTGCACAGTAAAGAAGTTCTTCCTCATGGTCAGGTGGAACTTCCTGTGCATCCATTTCTGTCCATTGCCTTTTGTCCTAGTGCTTGGCACCACCGAGAAAAGCCTGGAAACATCCTCTTGGCACCCTTCCTTCAGATATTGATAGATATTTATAAGGGTCCCTCTCAGTCATCTCTTCTAGAGGCTGAACAAGCCGAACTCACTCAGCTTTTCCTCATAAGAAAGATGCTCCAGTCCCCCAATGATTCTTGTTGCCCTCCCCTGGACCTGCTCCAGGAGCTCCATGTCTCTCTTGTACCCAGGAGCCCAGAACTGGACACAGCACTCCAGATGTGCCTCACTGGGGCTTAGAGGGGCAGGATCACCTCCCTCAACCTGCTGGCAATGGTCTTCCTAATGAGCCCAGGATACTGCTGTTCTTCTTGGCCACAAAGGCTCTTCTTGTTGACATCTTGTTGTCCACTAGGACCACCAGGTCCTTCTCCACAGAGCTGATTTCCAGAAGATTAGGCCCCAGCCTGTGCTGGTGCATGGGGTTACTTTCCCCAAGGTGCAGGACCATGTATTTGCCTTTGTTGAATTTCAAGCTATCCTTCTCTGCCTATCTCTCCAAACTGTTGAGGTTCTTCCCCCTAAAATAGCTCACTTTAAAATCTGGCAAGCACTTCATATTAACTGTCTCCACGGAGAATGAGAAGGGTAATGGAATTGGCAGTCAGGTAGGAAACCATTCTCCCACTATATTATCTTGCTGATATGGGGCTGGTGAGATCTCCCAGGGGCTGGTTTAAGGAGCTGAGTATGCACAGAAATCCAGCAACTCTGTGAAGGCAGGTAAGAACTTTATCAAACAGAGAAGAACTCATGGCCACGGGAGGAGCCCAAGTGTGCACAGCCATGCGGGTACTGCAAGGGAATCACAGCCCGCCAACCAGCACACAGGCTCACAATGTGATGGCTTTGATGGAAATAGCAAAAGGGCAGGAGATGTTGCTGGCCTGCGCAGTGAGAGAACAGGAGCACTTTGCAAATGCCAAAGTCTTCCTTCAAGGAGTTTTTAACTTGGGAGCCTGAACTTCTTATCTAGAAAATTATTTAGGGTATTGAACCCACTGAAGTAACCACACGTGCCTTGGAGAGGGCCAGCTGGCACATCAACCTGTATGTGGTGCAGTGAAGTCTGTGTCTGTCTGCAGAGGTTGGATGAGGAGCCCTTGCAAGGCAGAAGAGCCAGCAATCAAGAAAGGAGAAATTTTTCAAAAGGTGAAAAAAGTTAGAGTGAAAAATTGGCTGGGTGACAAAATTTTAAGAAAGGAAGACCTGAGATTATGCACAGAGATTGCTGACATTGGGGAAAGGTAGAAGAAAAAAAAAACTTGCTCTGATTATCACTAGGCTGAAAAAGACTTTTTAATGGAAGAGTTTGGTTTTTCTTTCCCAGTCCACCTCACCACTGAGGTTTGGACTCACACGAAATACATCATCACCAGCCTCCCGAGAGTAGGAGAGTCCTGGCAGGGGTTGCACCTGTTCTGGGTCAGAGCTGAAGAAACAGTTCTGAGCGCCTGCCCTCACACAATGATTCCCCAGGAGAACGCTGGGATGCTGGCACAGCTGGGTAAACACATCTACCCATTTGCTCTGTTCCAACAGGATCTAACACTGAACCTTTGGCTCAAATGCAGTGGTCATGGTTCCTCTCAAGAAAATGGGGGTCTACCAGCTCATTCTGGCTGTGTATCCATTGGACCCTGCTTTGTCTGTGGCCAAAAAATGCAGCCACTTCCTTATATGCTGTCAGTGCTCTGTTTCACTTTTCCTACAGAAGTTTTCACTTGACTCCCTTTATTAACCAACAATTATTGCTCTCAACCATTCTCATAATGGTTTATCCATCCAATATAAACTTGCAGTATCCAGTATTGTGATAAGAAATCAATCACCCCCATAAATGTTTACCTTTTTTTAGCAGACTATATCAGTATGTATTAATTTGCACACAGAAAGGGGGTCTATTGCTCTTTCAATCCAGACTCTAAAAACCAGTAAAATACAATTCTGCTCTTGACAGGTCTGGAACAAGATTAGCTTCAATTAAATTGGCCTAGATTTAAATCAGTAGACTCATGAGCAGGCTTTGCCCTTATGGTGTTTCTCCAGTTTGTTCCAAACTTTATGCAGAAAATCTAGGAAAATATTGAGGGTGGGGAAGAACTGAATGCTGTGATTAAATTGATGCAAAGATATTGTTAGAGGAGGAAGTACCTTCCTGCTAGAGAATCACTGCTTTCCACAGCAGGTAACTCACTATTGAAGCCAGCTTGTAAATGAAAAAGAGTATCAGAGGGCTGCCTGAGGGTCTCGGGAGACACCAGTGCCACAAAGGACCAAGAGCTCTGCTACATCTGCTGATAATAGTGGGCTGGAAGGATGAAGCTGCATTGGGACATCAGCAATGAAACAGCTCTTCCCCATCAGATAAGCTGAAGAGAAGAAAACAGAATTATAAATGCAGTGAAAAATGAGTAGAGGAGACTGAATTTCTTGGGCTATTTAAAACATGCATGGTTATTTTTTTAATAGACTTTCACCTGTTGCATCTGTGAACATAAGCATATCTTTCACTCGTGCAAGATTTATAGGCTTAATTTAGCTGCTTATAAAAGACCCGTTGGCCCTGAACATCTCTGCAAGTGGCTCATGGTCTCCACTCTGCTTAGCCAGAAGCACTAAGCACTTAGTGAAAAACATTATCCTCTCCAGTGTTTATGTTCAGCTCAAGCACATCTTAGCCCTTTTATTGTCTGTATGGCTAAGACAGGTACCCTGTTACATAAAAGACATACTGTTTATTATCCCAGTGTTAACAAAGTACTTGAGGGAAACAGTAATCTATTTTCAGTGGGGGGAAAGACCCAACCAGAACAAGTATGGCAAGAATTGCCAGCTCCAACAGCAGCAAGAGGATCTTTTACCTCTCAACCCACTGCAGAGATGTCCCCACACAAGCCTTGTGCAGGCAGTTGTACCCCTCTAGCTGCATCTTAAACCATGGCTTTCAACTTGCTATGCTACTTTGCTCACTCTGCTATTCTTGCATGACATTTCTTTGAAATCCAAACAATATTTCCTTTTATGAAATAATCACATGCATGGTTATAAATTCTATTTTAGGGTGATAGTTCTGATTTTCTCAGGTAAGAAAAGGACTTCACATCAACCCAGAATACCTAACACCATAAAGAATCACTTCCATACATTATCAACCCTGTTTTCTTAAATATTTTGGATTTTTTACCAGATATGTCTCTTGCCACAATATGAGGTGGAATAAATGAGAAAATACATATTTTAAAGAAACACACCCTGTCTCTGAGACATGCACACAAAGAAAAAGCAAATCACGTCTAGATCAAAAACAGCTAAAAAGAGTAAAGTCAACAAGAACAGTGTTTAAGTAATCAGCATTCCCAGATAGGTGATGTCAAAATGGTAATTATCTTTCCAGAGCTGCCTGAAAATTTAAAGCAGGAGGAAAATGTCCAAAGAACTGTATTGCACTGCTCTCGCCCTGTGAGGGTACAGAGCACATCTGGAATAACGTGCTCACAAAATGGTGTTCATCTTCCACAGCCCTCCAGAGCTCTACAGAAAGGGTGTAGGTGGTCCAAAGGGACACAGTTACAAGTAAAGGAATAAAATTTAACACAGTAACATTTGCAGTGTTTATCAGAACAAATTCCCAAGCAATGAGACATAGCTGACATAAGGAAGTGTCCTTAAGGAATCAATGGGCGCTCCATTAAAGGTTACGTTAGATAAAAGAGGCAGTGCTACAACTTGGAAGGCAAAAGTTTCCAAATGCTCTGATTTCTGCAACAGAGTGAAATGACAGAGACTTTGCTGGGCAGCAAAGTTTCAAATATGCCTTTATGTCTCTGGCTTATTTAGGCTAATGCTTGGAGAGCAATGCTAAAGAATTAGACTGTGTGAAAGCAGCGTTATTCAGAAGGTAACTGTTATCTTGGGCACTTTGGAACGATGCTACCCTCTTGCACTTACAGTTTAGGCCTTATGATTAATTATTTACATCTGCCCTACCCTGTCTTGGAGGGTGTTTGAGGATGCTGCTGCAGTACAGGCCGTCAAGATCAGAGTTCGGGAGGCTATGGCTCAGTAAGAGAACACAGGATGGGAGAATAAGGATAGGTACATGAAGACACTCACTGAGCTTTCTGGATCCATGTTGAGGAATCTGAATGCAAGCAGCTTGGTTTATGGAAACAAGCACACAAATATCAGACCCTCATGGTGAAAAGACTGCTTAAGGTGCACAGCTTAGGAATCATGGATGGAAGGAATATATAAATCAGCCTTTTAACTGTTTGTAACATGTTAAAGGGAAAGAGAAATGCCTTCATTCTCAGTGTGAACAAACACCTACACCAGGGCCTGAATATATTAGACAGTCCTTGCTGCCCAAATGCTGTTCAAATTTTAATAATTAAAATTATCGATAGACATCAATTTTCAATACTAAGATTTTAATATTGCTGCACAGAGACCAACTTTCCAGCTTTTATTTATTCATTGATTTCCATCTGGAGACCACAGAGATATCTACTCTGACAAGTGAAAAATGGGGGAATCAACAGAGAAATGGTTTAAAACAATACTATTGCTGTGCAGCATTAAATCACAAGATTATTGCCCTTCTCTCCTCCTGTAATGAGAGGTTTGACCTGTATCCCATGGGCTGAAAAGGGACAAGTGACCCACGTACCAAGAGGGCCAACTCTCTCGTCAGCAAGTGCCAATGCATTTTGCATTAGCACTTCTCACGAGGAGACCCTGAGTCCCAGCACCAATGGGGCTAGGGGAGTGTGAAAAACCTCCACAATATGCTTTCTCACAGCCTGACAGATAACTTGCCATGAAACCCAGAGTCTGTCGTGTCATCCAGGACATAATATCCCATATTATGATTCAAAATAATGAGTTGCTGCTCACAGGTTACATACACAGTCCTTAAAACTTCTCTTGAAAAGTATTTTTTCTTAGGAACACAATTTTGCTCCTCACATAGCCTATTCCCTAAATCCACATAAAATATGGCTCATTCAGGTCTCTCTGGAACAGCAAAGTTCAGCTGGTTTGAAAAACAGAAAAGAAAAATACCTACTTACTAAATATTTTCATTCTATGGAGTATACTTTGCAAAATAGCAGGTAAGGAGAAGAAAGCAGATGGAAATGCTTTGAAATATAAATACTTTTTTAAAAAGGAAAGGGTTAACATGAAGGAGGTTATTTTATCTCTAAATGTCAAGTCCTAGATGCTCTGAGCAAGCAGTGGTTCGGGACAAAGCTAAAGTAGTAGGTTTCTCTTTAAAGAAATGCAGACCAAGTAGCAAAATATAGACTGAAAATTAAAGTGCAAGAAAACAAAAATGCCTAAATTAGCCTGGGGAAGTCTATCTATCTAAGTCTTGCCTATATTAGACAGGGCTTGCTGGAAAAGGGAAAACTGCAAAATTACCAGTAAGTTGCCCTACTGGAAGCACAACCTTATATTAGGAAAAAGGAGATTTTTGGCTGCTATAGCCCTATGAAGTTTCTTCAAGCAAGTAAGCCAAGCAGGAGAAAGGATTCAGCTTCTGCTGAACCATTTGCCTACACCTGCAGCCTGATGAAGAACGGTGTTGACTTTGCTGGAAATGGTTAATATCTTGGTATCTAGAACTATCCTTGGCATTCTTGCACAGCCTGGGGAGGCAGTACTGTGTTTCATAGACTGCATTTCAAAACAACGCAGTGTCCTGGGTGGCAGCATCTAATTTCTATACACCCTCCTTAAAAAGGAAAAAAGAGAGAGAAAAAAACTCTTTACACTTTACTTGAAGTTGTGGAGAAAATTGATTAGCTGTAAAACACTCAGGGGGAGGCAGAGATCCTGGGAAATAGGGGAAAGTGGAGGCTGTGGCCTTCTGTGCCTTGGCATGGAAGGGTTTAAAACCCTCTCTAGAAGGTCCAGGTGCAAATTATCCTGTTTCCACTCCTGATCCTTCCCTAACTCACAGATGCTGTATCTCAAATACAAATTTTGAGCATGGATCCAATGCCTTAAGACCTTCCAAATTCCTCTTACCCAGTTGGCTCAGCACCTTTGGAATGAGGTGGCTATCTCTGCAAACCAGACTTGTGATTTTACACTTTTCAGATCTGCACATCTACCTCAGATACTTCCCCAATTCCCATCCCAAAATCCTTTTTTAACTCATTGCAAAGAAGCTACAACAAACACTTTCAGGATGCTGACCTGAAGCACAGTTCTTTACCTGATTCTGCACCTTATAAACTTTACATTTTCTCCTACATGGTCCTTAATTTTGAGTTTCTAATAGAAACCTTGGACATGCAGACAACACCATTTTGTGGCCAGTCCAATGCAGATGGCCAGGATACTGTATCCATTTCCTGCCAGTATCTGGTTTTTGCCAGTTCTCATTTTGCTCTTCCCAGCAGAGGGGATGCCCAAGATTGGTTAAGGAGACTTAGGCGTCCAAGTCTCTGTTTTGGACGGCTAATGCACACTGCTTGCAATTTGCTTGCAAATCCTCAGGCTTAATCTAACTAGAAGATGTCATTTTTAGCCTCTTTAAGTCTCTTTGCTGTTTATAAGAAATCTATCACACAAAATAAACCAGTGGGGGTTTCTGACAGTAGTCTCCATTCAGGCAAAGTGGTAACTTTTTCCAGGACAATCTTGATTTTCTACTACCAAACTATGGGTCTCAGAATTATATTCTGCATTGCAGATTTCATATTTGTGGCCTGCAGTCATAGGAAACTTATCCTTCAAAAGTTAATTCAGTAGCACCGCAATATGGGACTTGCTGTTCAAAACAATAGGAAGAGAACATTTATTCTTTTTCTTACTTACCATGGCTAAAATAAAGAATTTTTTTAAAAAATCAACTTTATCTTCTGGAAATGTCACATTTGCTTTGTGTCCTTCAGAATTCATTGATTTCTCTCTTCTTCCCCTGGAATAATTGCCCAAGCCTTTTCTGCCCATCTACACTTTCTCTACCACAAGCTGCAGAAGCATTCACTATTGGCATGTCTCAGAGGTGCTAACCTAAAGAGACAATATTAATGACATAAAAAAATCTGTACATCCTCTTCTATCCTTTTTCATTCTTACTTTTCAGGAGACAGGGAGCAGAGGAGGGATTTCCACAATGGTATTGTTTCAGCTTAGTATGAAGAAAATCCTTGATTCTTGATGTGTGCTTGGAAGCCTATAGTAATCATATTATTCCAGGGTTCTTATTGCTGGTTAATGGAATTCTTTTAATATTGACCCAAGTTTCTATTAAATAGATTTGCATTGATCTGGTGATGTATAGAGCTCAAGTAAGTCTATCTATGTGTAAGCAAATTAAAAGCCTTAAGCCTATACAGCCAAACTGTATAATCCCATGCTGAAAAATTGATTCTCTGATACTCTCCTGGGGACTTTTTTTTTTTTCTTTTTAGGTAAAGAGATACCTTCAATTTCTTCGACAGAAAGAAAAATATCACACATATTTCACGTTCAACAAAATACAGTCCAAAGCCACAAGAACAAGTCTTTACAATTAGAAACTTCACCTTGCACTGGGTAACAGAGCACTGACAATTCAGCAGTTATAATGAATATCTGAATTATGTTGAATATAATGAGTTACATTGCTACAGCATCACTCATTAGTGCTTTCCAACCTGAGCACAGACTTTGATACTTTTGAAGGAAGATGTTTACCACAGCCTTGCTGGCACCAAATTCAATACCAGCGTCACCCAGACCATTCTCCTTTGAAATCAAATTGGTCTCAGTGTGACTTTTCCCTATCCTGGAATAAAATCATCAAACACATAGATCTCAAAACACTTAGTAAATAACACTGTCCTTGTTGTGTATGTGCAGTAGTATTGAAGATGCACCCATGAAACCTGTGGCAATAGTAATAAGTTTGACAAATCTGCATGAGAACCAGTCTCCAGCCACCCCTGTGGGTGTTCACGGCCGCTGAATGTGAGGATGGGAACAGTGGAATGAGCAGGAGCTCAGATGGGTGGTTTCCCAAGGCACCACGCTCCAGGGTGGCTTATCCCACCTCTAGCAAGAACTGCATTCCCTTTGAAGTCTCTATTCTAAGAGAAGGCACCAGTACTGTTCCTCCTTTCTCTCCCACCATGTCCATTAATTACATTCATTAATTAACCAAGAGATAATCCATCTTCATTATCAGACCAGGCCAGTGGGTTCAGAAAGCACCCAAGGAGCAGGAAGACACGCATGCACATACACCCAAATAAGTGGGACGTCTTAAACCTTATTTCCATATGAAATTAGACTAAAATAAGCATAAAGCTTGATTCAGTTTCTCAGTTCCTGTTTCACACACATTTTGACCCTCCAGCACAACTGCACTAGAGGTAATCTTTGTCTACCATATTACAGGCTACTTGCACAACTCTGGAAAAACCACAACCATATCCAAGGTGCACAACTGCATATAAAGACCAACCCACATTTTGGCAACCCAGACAGAGCACTTATAATTTGGAGGCCATTCTTACATTACCCAATTGATGCCTGCATATGCCTCTGCTGTGTGCTTATAGCTTGTGAGCAAAGAGTGAGTGAAAAAACCCACAGAAGCCTGCCAAAAAACACTGGTCAGGATGGCAGAGTTCATGCAGTGTTTTTAATGGGGATGAAGGATAAGTACTGTCTCGATGCTTACCTTACTGAGTAGGAAGGTTTCATGTGGATCTGTTCAAGACAGGACAGCTAGTAAGGAAAAAACACCTTTTTAGAAATGCTAGTTAGCATCAAACACTGATCAATAATCTTTAAAACCTCCCCATTATAAGCATGAACAAATACAGTTTTGAAAATTGAAGCAGGTCTTGGTGGATATGAAGATTTTCTGACTGGAAGATTCATATCTGCTGTTACCCTGTGTGCAAGCACTTCCATCACTTATTATCAATATCCAAAAGAGCATATCAGCAAAACCAGAATTTTTTTAGTTAGAGCATTGGGTGCCATGAACCTTGCACATATTTCAAAAAGTGTTTTTACTACTTGTTATTCTGCTTCACACTAGGCTGAGACCCAGGACTGTATCTAGCCTCTATGCTGTGCATGCAACCTTTCTTCTGGAGGATTTTTGAATACCAGGTCAGGAGCAGTTTTCTTTTGATGGGCTTTCCACATGCTTCAGTAGGAGTAGTGCAACACCTTGGTTTCATAATGAAGTTGTGTGCTTACTTCTTCCTGATTTCTCAGACACACACAATTATAAAGTGCTAAAACAATTCTCCTATGGGTCAGCTGCATGAACTTGCTTTGGGGGTGACAAGAGTGAAAGTCTTCATAGTATCACCAGTTCTAGATAGTTAGCAGAATGAATAGAGCACATCTCTGCATCAAAGGAAACCCACTACGTACCAGGACCTCAGTGCTGCATTATGACTGTCTTAAAATTAGTGAAAACTTAATGGAATGCTAAAGGAAAATTACCATCATGGGTTCTCACAAGTTGTTTTGTCACAAAAGCAGTAAATTTCTGTCTGGACAGAGCAAAAGAGCCTTGCCTCTCACTCCCTAATATGGTAGGTATTAGTAAACACGCATGCTCTGTGGTTACCTGCACGATTTCCAGGGAGTGTAGTATGCAAACAACGTCTCTTTCCCCAGGTGCAGAAGTCAAACTCAAAATAAAGTCTAGTAGTATGTCCTGACCCCTTTGCAAGATGAGAGGCTACTTCAGCTGGCTGTGCAGCCCCTCGAGGCTGCGGCACGCTCCCAAGTCCTGCCTACCTGAATCTTCTGCCCCAGCCCCGAGCTGGAAGGTGACCTGCAGGAAACTCAAAAAAAGCCATTATTGTGTTGTGTCAGCTCAGAAAACCGCAACAGGGCCAGGCAGGGGAGGAAAAAGCCTGGAGAGGAAATCAAGGAAATTCACTTTGGCAGAAACTAGCAAAGCCTTTCTCTGAATGTTAACTATCTAATTTAATGAAGTCTAGAGATCAGTAGAGACAATTGTCACTGCCAGCTTTGATGCCAATCACAGCTCTGAAACACAAGCCAGCTAATGCATTCAACATACAAAGGAGTAAACAAAAACAAGTCAAGGATTTGACCCTTTGCTCTCATGATCCTTTAAGAAGAAATATCACCTTTCAAAACTATGGGGAAAAAAATCTTCCCAGTCAGAAAAAGTCAGCAAGAAAAAGGAAAGAGAAATCACAAGGCAAAAGACTACAGAATTGTAATTTCTCTCTGTCGGCCTGTGGTGCCTTTAGGGCTGTTGGTGGGAACACTTGTGGGCTGAAAACCTCTATGTGGGCTGGAAAATTAGGGACGATTCCTCTAATCCCTGTCAGGGAAGCAGGCCTGCACTTTTTCCTTGTGGGCAGCTGTAAGTCTGCTGTGCCTACTATTGCTGGGACACACACTGCTCCTGTGACAGTGGGTTCCCAGTAACCTCAGCTCCATCACTCCCTTCACCTTATTCTTGAGAAGACATATGGTGAAGGAGATGTTTTGCATCTCTGCTAAGTATATACAAACAAACTCCAAGCCTCTGTGCATCAAAGGTACAGCTAAGTAAATTAATATAGTCTGATTTCTTTCAAGCAGGTTTTTCCACACAGATTTTCTGTGGAGGAAAATTAGAACCATTAGTTTTGGAAAAGACCTCCAAGATCAAGTCCAACCTTTGAATATCATCATGCTCACTAAACCATATCACAAAGTGACAAATATACTCATTTTTGAACATTTCCAGGGGTGGTGACTTCCCACTTTTTTCCTGAAAATCTGTAGATCTATAGTTCTCACTCTTATGGGTAAACATAGTTTAACATATCATTCTGGACAATCTGCTCCATCCCAAGCTGAAGGACTGAACTCTTTCCTCTCTCATCCTCTTGAGGCATCATTCCTTCTCTGAAAATGGGTTCTGGGAAAGCTCTGGAAGAGAGGAGAGCATTTCATCCCCCCCTCTAAAATATTAGGAATTTTAAGTGTGCTATCTCTTTCTTTACATGACTTTTGCATAGCTATATCCTCCTCAGAATAGTCACACCATGAGAAACTCCAATGGTACTGAAAATGCCCTGAGTGTGACACTATACAATCTAAGAGGTTTGCATGAAATTTCTACAAGCATACAAACACAGAAGGTTATTTGGGGATGGATTTCCCTGAGGGAACAGTTCTTACCTTGTACTCAGTTTTGGAGGAATCCTGTCACAATGCAGAAGCATCTATCCTCTATCCTGCATGCATGAGAAATATGAGATTCCAAATTCTTGTTTGACTTTCCCTTGCCTTCTTCTCTGTCTTTTCACCCAAGCTGTAGACCTGAAAACCAAACCACATGATCAGAAGACCATGACTACGTGGAGACCTATGGGGAACCCACAACTGCACTGTGCAAAATGACCCATTTCCAGCCTTCATCCACCAACCATCATGTGTCTCATTTGAGCAATGCTGAAGGTAGTCACCAAACTACACCAAGACTCACCACACAGGGAATGGCAACACATCTTGGCAGACATTATCCCACTCAGGCCAGTCATATATTTTCTAAAAAAGCTATACAAGGAATGCCCCAATCCTGGCAGAATTTAGGATGCTTTAGGACAATGTACTGAAAACCATACTTTAACTTTCAGCCAGCCCTGAAGCTGTCAAGCAGTTGGACTGGATGGTCATTACAGGTCCCTTTTGGCTGAACTATACTGTTTTATTCTATGCCATTCTTCTTAGTATTTCCTCCTTTCCCTGGGAGTACACACTGAGGCACACACACTGATGCACTAGGTACAGCTGCTGGGCATTCCTCATGCCTCTTCTGCCATTCAGCTCCCAATAACCTTGTGGTATTCCTCTTCTCTTAGGCCATGGCATAAAACCAACCCTGCAGCCCAGGGACCACCCCTATTAGCCATTCCCTCTCTGCAGACCAGGGATAATTTCCACAAGACCATGCACTGAGGACCAGGGACACAAACTCAGTTTTGGAGGGATACAAGGGGTTGTTTCTGCAGCCACAGCCTGGAGGAAAGCCAAAGTGTAACCAGAGCCATGGGTTGGGCTGGCCGGTGCCAAAGGACCGCCACGGAAACAACACAGGCTTTGAAAAACCAGTAAGTGGAGGTTACACTGGTGTGGTGGAAAGGTTGGTCATTTTCAGATCTAGAACATTCAGATCCATGCCCAAAGCAGAGCCAGGCAAGCAACAACTCTTCCAAATGGCAAAAATAGCTCACTTCTGCTATCACTGTCATACTCCCTTTCCCCACTGAAACCAAGCTGCATAGATCTTCTGTTAAACACACCGATTTGTTGTGTTTATATGGGATACAAAATGCACTTCAGCCAAATGGGAAAAACTTCCACAGCTCATTTGTACCACTAACCTTTTGCAGAGGAGAGGGAGAGCAGAGTTCAGCTGGATGTGACATATACCAATCACCTAGTCCAACTGCCTGACCACAAGTTCAGGGCCTTGTCCAATTGCTTCTTAAACACCGACAGGTTTGGGGCATTAACACTCTATCCAGAACACCTGCTCCAGGGTTTGGCACCCTCTCAATAGATGTTTCCTCATGTCAACTCCAAACCTTCCCTGATGGATGCAGTTTTGAACCTGAGGTTGTCCCTCAGCCTTCTTCTCACCAAACTAGACAAACCCTGTCCTCAGCCACTCTCCACAGGGCATGTCTTCCAGCCCTCTCACGTCTTTGGTGCCCTCCTCTGAATGCATTCAAGGACCTTCACATTCTTTTTAAATGATGGGGCTCAGGACTGCACACAATACTCAAGCTGAGTCTGCACCAGTGCTAAATACACTGGGATAATCCCCTCTTTTGACCAGCTGGTTGTGTTATGTTTGATGCACTCCAGGATGAGGTTTGCCCTCCTGGCTTCCAGGGCACACACTGCTGGCTCCTACTGAGCCTCCTGTCAGGCAGCACCCCCAGTCCTCTTTCTGTGGGGTTGCTCTCATCCACTCCTCTCCCAATAGGCACTTTCATCCAGAGTTACTCCACCTCAGATGCAGAAGCCGGCACTTGTTCTCGTACAGGTTCACGCCACTGATGATTTGCCAATGCTCCAACCTATCCAGACCCCTCTGCAAAGGCTCTTGTCCCTCGAGAGAATCAACACCATGGTGACTGGTTGCCAGACATTTATAGCCCCAGTCATTTCAACTCTTTGAGACCTCTGCCCTCCAGTCAATGCTTCACCCAGTGCACTGACCACCTGCTCATCGTGCACAACATCTGGACAGGTTGTCCAGAAGGATGCTGTGAGGGACAGTATAAAAAGACTTACTAAAATCCAGAAAAACTACATCCACTGCTGCCCCTTTATTCACTAGGCAGGTGACCTAATCATAGAAGGATATTAAATTAATTAAACAAGACTTTCCCTTTGTGAACGGATGTTGGCTGTGTCTGATGATTGCATTTTTCTTTAAATGTCTTTCAGCAGCACCCAGTATGATTGTCTCCATCATATTTTCAGGTACTGAAGTTAGACTAACAGTCTGCAGTTTCCTGGGTCTTCACACCCTTTGTGTAGACTGTAGTAACACTGGCTATCTTCCTGTCAGCAGAAATCTTCCCAGACTCCCAAGACCTTTGGTAGATGATTGAGAAGTTCCTGCCGTAACATCCACTGACTCCATTACTCTGGGATGAAGCCCATCAAAACCCCATTGACTTGTAAACATTTAGCTGATACTGCTGCTTCCTTACAACTTCATTGTCCATGAAAGGAAAGTCACTGCTTCCACACGCGTGATCCTCTGGCTCAGGGGACTGGGCAGCCCAAGGTCTATCAGTATTATTAGAGACCAAGACAATTAAAAACATTGAACATCTTTGCGTTTTCTTCATGCCTATTAGTCAGGCACCCATCTTCAACAAGTATCTTGCCTGAGCAATAGATAATAGGCACCATGATACCTGCTTTGCCTTCCATGTCCCTGATCCTCACCCAGAGGCTCTCATTCGTATCATCCCCACCATTAAGGGCTGTGCAGTCAAACCTCTCCCTTAACAGACACTGCAACTCCTACACCTCATGTGCTCTGCCTATCCTTCCTGAAGAGCCCAAACCCCTCCATTCCATTCGCCTACCCCACTTTGTGGGAAGATGCTCAGATCTTATCTAAAACCCTGGTAAATCTCCTTTCCATTTAGGGTTTAGCATTTTGAGTACTGAAAGAGTAAGGAAAACATTATTCTTCTCATTTTGTACTTTGATGTTAAAGTTGGTACGTACATTCAGACCATGTAAAGAAGGCCATTTATACCACATACATTTATGTCATTGTGGTGATGTCAGAAACAAAAAGAAAGGGTCTGGTTCCTTGCATGTGAACTCCGCAGAGATGCAGATAGGATGCTGTTTATGGTGAGGTCTTGGAAAGAAGTTCTGAATTGTTTTATGCTCTTTACTCTATTTTTTCTTTGCACTTCAGTAGTTCTTTTCCTTCTTTGGCAGAGGAAAACACCTGTTTCTATGACATGTCCTTGCAGAATTCTGTGTGAAGGAGAAGTTAAAAGTTTTACCTCTTTCATCTCAGAAATAAGGATCTGTCTCAGGACTTAGGTCCCTCAGATTTGTTGTCCTATTGCATGCATGCTTTCCAAACTTTAGAGATGAGAGCACAGAACTCAGCACTGTGCCTCACTGAGGTGTGGAAATCTTTTTGGTAGTCTTTCCATGCCTCTCCCTAAGTTGACCCACTGTACAATTGGGTAGTGATGGCCTGGGTCATATCACCTACATGTTGTGGATGACAGAAGCCACCAGTCTATGAGAGGAACAGAACTTTATAGAAGCAAATTTGGGTTTTTTTTTTTCCCATTGGCTGCATTCAAATCCAATACACATTTCTTTGCCTCCAAAAAGCCAGAGATATCTTGGATCAAAGGGCAATTCTCCATATAATATGAGAAGGCTCTCTTAATAAGAAAGAGTGTTATCTTAAAAAGATAATTGGTGAAATATATACTGTTAGAGTACCCATCAGCACTGCCAGATGTCAGTCATTTCCATTACAAACCAGAGTACTGAAAATAAACTAGAATTAGGCTGTTATGTCCTTTGTATTGAAGCCAGCTCCAGCACAGAATGTATCAACTCATATACACTAATTATTTTCTTAACTGAATTTGATCTCAACATACTCAAACGAACAGTTGAAATGATGGTGGATACAAACAAAACTAGAAAAACAATTAGCTCTAAAGAAGGGGAAAAAATTGTTCTGCCTATTCATATTCTCGAGAAATATCTGTTCAAACTAGCCAGGTTCACATCACAGATATTTTGGATTTAGTGAACCTGTCTTATAAATAGTGTTTCTTGTATTTTAGGTTGGCAGGACAGAGACTAAGAAGGGAGATAATTCTCTCTGTAACAACAGCAGAACAGTACCTGCTAGAAGAGAGGAAGCTGAGGTATATCTGTTGGGTTAGTATATAAAACCCAGCTTTGTAAAGTTGCAGTGGAATTTACATACATTTACTTTAGAAATTACGTCAGTAGAGAGTTTCTGGATCACTGATGAAGTCATAGTTGAATGTTGCAAATTTGGTCTTTCAGAGACTGACCAAGGGCATTCTAGAGAGCAGGTGGGTTTGCTGCTGTCCCTGCTGCCCTTGGAAAGCCATGCCAGAACACCCCAACTTTCAACATCCAATTTCCAGCCAAAGTCTTTTATGGTCAGCTGTTCTCATGCCAACATTTTATTTTAAGCTAAACAACAATTTTTCCTCATTCGTCTTTGTTCCTCTCATGTACACAGACAGCAATTATAGCCTCTTCACAGATGTCTTTTTGCTAGACCCAGTAAATTCTGCTCTTGCAGTCCCCTCTCCAAAGGTTTTTATTTTTCTGGGCACACTATCTGTCCTGTCTTCCTGTGCTCATGAGTGTATAGGGCCATGTGCAGTATTTCCTATGAAGTTGCACTGATGCTTTCCCCAGGATATTGCTTTTACCTCCTCTCCTGGAAATGGATCACCTGATGTGAACTTAACCTCTATTTCCCTGTATTTTCCCTTTTTGCGGACTACCACATGAGTATTCATAAGTAATCCTGTCTGTCATTAATTGTCACTATTATTTGTCCTCTGCATCATGTTTCAAGAGAGTTTTCAGGCACCCAGAAAGCCAAATTGTGGAACAGACTCGACTTCTACAATGGGGTGGGAAGCAAAAATCCTAACCAGTTTTAAAACTCAGCCTGATAAATGAAGAGGAATATATGATGTGACTGCCTGAAATATCAGGAGTCTGGACCTCATGATCCGTGAGGACCTTCCCTATCCTGAGTCCAGAATTACTAAATATAATATACGATAAAGTCACTAAAAATCTCTAGCTAATCACTCACATGCCAATAGCATTTTAGGTAGAATTTTGAAAAGCAAGAACAAGCTGAGTACCTAAGTCCCTTCAGCCCCTGTAGAAGACTCAAGATGCTTTTTAATTACACTTATTTCTACTTCCAGTATTGGCTACAGAACTACATTCACATGGAAAGTTCTTGTTTCCTGGCATTTGTACACTGAATGAGCATGACAGAAAGTCAGACAACAAAAGGACTATCCATGTTTTAAATACTCAGAAATTAAAAGAAATGAGATTTTAGAAATTCTGTAAAGTTGCAAAAGCCAGAAACTGATCTCAACACTCCCAATCCTCCCTGCAACACTTAATTTGTGTGAACATCTCCTTTCCTGTGTTGTGCATCTACTGTTGAGTGAGTCAGAGGAGACTGAATCAGGAAGCACATTTTCCATTTAGATCTGAAACCACTTGGCTCCAAGGTAGTCAATCTCCATTACATAAAGCAGACATAGAAAACAAGAACTGTCCTGAGGAAGTTGTCTCCCATATTCCCATTTTTCCTGTTATTCCTCAGTTGTCTCATTATTACATTAGAATAAAATGGATATTCTAATGAAAGCATCATTTAGGACAGCATTTTCTAAAAAGCCTATGTAAGTGCTCAAATCTTATTTTGAGAAGTAAGGCATATATGACTCGCTCCAGTGAAGAACCAAGATACTGAAAACATAATTATAAATAGCAAAAATGCAATACAAACTCAGAACCAAACACTGTTCTCCCTGTTCAGTCCCTACCTGCCTTCCCTGGGTACCTGTGGTTGATTTTCAGGTTTCCCAGTTTCATGTACACATCCTGGAGCATCACAATATTGGCCTGATGTCTGCCACATCCCTATGCTCATCTGGGCTTCAGGAACTAAGTACTTGATCCTCTCCCTGAGGCCTTGAGGATGGGAGGAGTGTGATACCCAGACCACACCTATCTACATGCCAGCAATATGAGGCTGTCCAAGAAACAAAGAATTCCCATGGCAGCCTACAGATTACAATAAGCAGGATGGCAACCCAAAGGCATAGTATAAATATTATAGACCTAAACTCAAATCCCTCCTTGGACTGAGGCAATAGTTGTGCTCCATCACAGCATACCTCACCCCAGAGCTTCCCTGGTACCCCAAAAGGGGCTATTTTCTTTCTTCAGCTGTTCAGTTTAATAAAAAATCCTAATCCTTCAATTGAAGAAGGCAAGACCAAAACTTGGCAGTCTGGCCCCTGCAATAAGGAAGGTCTATGTATTATCCAGCAAGTCGTTCAGCATGGTGCTTACATTTCCTTGTACATATGATCCCAAATTACTTTTGAAAACAGAACTTGGATGTTTTTGACAATTCTGTCTTTTTTAAGCTACTTAATAGATTTTTGAATTTAACTAAAAGTCTTTACTTATTGTGGCAGTGAGTTCCACAGATTAACTGTATGTGACATAAAAGGGCATTTTCTTTACCATTTTTAAATTTATTGCCTTTTAATTGAATTAGGTATCCTCCTGTGTCTCTTTCACAAGACAGGATAAATAGGAGCACCTGCTGACCTTCTTTATGCCATACATTATTTTATATACCTTTTTCATGTCGTTTCTCATTAGTCTCTTTACTAAACTAAATAGCTGGAATCTTTTTAATCTCTGGTATTATAAGATACTTTCCAACCTGTAATCATTTGCTTTGCCCTTTCTGAAAAGTTCTTGGGTATTTAGATCTCTCTCAGTAATCATTTAAAAGTAACATATAATTTACAATAATTTAATCTTTAAATAATTTAAACTAATAAGTCTTGCACTGTTCACACAACTAGGTTCCTTCTATGATCTATCTTTTCTATACTGTTGCAGATTTATCAGGAAAACAATGCCTCTAGGAACGGTCTTTGTTAGCAGCAGTATTTGCAAACAAGAGAGACTAAGCTGAGCCTCAAATGGTTTATGTATTTGGGGCAATACCTCGGGGTGTACCTCAGCTCAGGTCTTGTTTTACATTCACAATTAGTTTGAGAGTGTAGTCAAATCCATCCCACACATACCTCTGCAACGTTGATGCCCAGAGTGTACTTCAGGTGACCTTAGTAGACCTTCCTGTAGCACCTTCTGCCAAGTTTCTTCTCAATGACTGCGGGCTGGTGATTTCATTTCCTCTTCATAGAGGTGAGTCCCAGCCAGCAGCTTGCGACGGGAAGTCCCAGCACTCAGCATGAGCAACTCACCCTGCACTCCTAGCTCAGGTTTCTGCTGCTGGTGGAAACTAGAAGAGATAATCTTCAGTTTCAGAATCTGTGACCTATCACATTTGCTAAATAGATCGAAATTTGTGCAAGCATTGAATGGGTGTCTTAGTATATCATCAGTGACAAAATGCCATGGACAGTTCAGGAGCCTGAGAGTTGTCAGAGCTTTCTCATCTCTTCCAATTTTTTTTTCGGTTCACAGTTTCATTTTTGGCAGGCAGGCACGCAGGCTAGGTGAGCTCAGGTGGGTTGCTAGCTTCACTGTAGAATAATTTCTCCCACCAGCACACAGCAGCACAAAACAACTCTGATGTGGTTCAACAGTGATGTTAGGAGGAACAGATACCAGGTATTATAACCCCTTGTCTGCATTTAGACAGCATTTGTTCTGCACCCTAGAAAGGTCTCGCTGCTATCATTACATTTGGTTTAGGGTTCAGACTCTATTCTTGAATACTAAGATTTAAACATTACAATCCCTCTGTCCGTTTGACTCACAAAGGCAATTCCCCTCTATCTTACTCCTTACACCTCCCCAACAGGGCCCTGCCTTCTCAAGGCCTGATAATTGCGCCACACCAGGGCACCCAGGCTGCTGGGCCCAGAGAGACCAACTCCAGCATTTCACTAAATATTTAAGCTTTGCAAACAGTGAGCAGTCACAATGACTGTTCATCTCCCACCAACAGCTTCTGGTCCGCAGGTGCTAGAAAGAAAATTAGTGAAAACTTTCCTTCTCTTTTTTTTCTTAAATAGAAAAACATTCTTTTTCCACACACAAAAAGCTGAAAACTCTGGGTTTACTCTAGTTGCCTAACCCCAGGCACCCTAATGTCACTGGAGATGCCATAGGTAGTGGCAAAACCCATGGCGGGTTAGGAGATGCAACACAGAAACTTTGACAGACCCTCATCCTTCTGAACAGTACCTTGATACCAGCTGCGGCAGCCCAGGGCAGCTCAAGCAGCAATTATTAGGCACTCACATTGAGCCTTCGCTCTTAAATATAAGTCCTAAATCGAGCACCAAAAAATACATTTTTTGGAAAGTGACTGACTATTCCCAATGCAGCTGTCTTTAGATGGGGCATGTTAAAGAGCGTCTGATCCCAGTGACTGCTTTCTGAACACAACACCCGCTGGAACAGGAAAATAAAGACATAGCTCAATCTTACTTGTGTGGTGTTTCTAAAGCAGGAGCACTCATGAAATTGTGTAGGAAAACAGAGCCATCTACAGGGGAAACTATTCTTGTTTGGCAAGAAGAAGATCTAATGAAGCAACGTATGACCCTCTGCAGCCAACACAGGGGCAGGACCAGACAAACACTGTGTTGCCAGCTGACGAAGGTTATACAAATATTTTCTGTATAATAGAAGTTTATTGAATCAGGTCTCTCAGGCTCTCTTCTTTCGTAGTTTCTAGCAAACTATTTCCGTGAGCATCCAAGCAAAGCTACAACCAATTTAGTTTCCAAGTGACTACCTCCTCACATTACAGTTACTAATAATTGCTGGAAGACACTTTTACTGGTACACATCTTGCACACCTACCCAGGAGACAGGCTACAAGACAAAACAGGCTACTAGACAAAACTAGTGCAACATCTGAGGCTGCAGTCCCATCCCGTCATTTGACTCCTAGCTCCTTTCCATCAGCACTCTGCCCCTCAGTCACCTGGGCATGCCCATGCTATATCAGAGACATCCAAGCTGTACCTAACATAGTTGGCTACACAAGATGTAAAACAACTTATCCTTCCTGCTGTACAATGGAAAACAGAAATGACTGGCACTTTTTTTGCTATTTAATGGTGTGTGTTCAGTTCCCCGCCCATGATAAAAGCAACCAGTAGCTAAAAATTTGAAGTCTCACCAACACCACAGGGAATGGCTCCTTATTGCCTTTTTGCCTCCATGGAAAAAGATCTCGGGGATGAAATTTCCTTAATTCATTTTCCTATTGTTTGACTGGCCCACTACATGTCTGCAACCAGAGAGACGGAAAGGAAGGAAACGAAGAGTTGGCTGAAAACAGTGAATGATTGGCTCACGGTA
This sequence comes from Pachycephala philippinensis, assembly GCA_013397055.1. Lineage (NCBI taxonomy): Eukaryota > Metazoa > Chordata > Aves > Passeriformes > Pachycephala > Pachycephala philippinensis. The sequence continues at coordinate 1,829,634 of VWZT01001059.1, forward strand.
TCTGGAAGTCTTAAAAAAACTGTAGCAGAGCAGCTGCTTAAAATGCTATACTAGGAAATACAAGGTCTTCAGTGTCAGGGATTGCTACAACTTTGGGAAAGAGCTCTAAGACTTTCCCCACAGCCAAATGATAAAAAATGGGGTTTTTAATGTTAACACAGGAACCTCCACACTTAGCTGGATTAAGCCAATTAAAATGGCACGAAATCAATCTTTCTTTAAATACTTAAAAGCAGAGCAAAAATTAGGTTGAGCAAACCCACCCTAATTGATTTCCATTTCTGTAATGACTGATTTACGTGATATATAAAGTTCAGTTTCATATCTAGTTGGACTTCTAAATGTTTGTATGTTCTTACTTATTCAATCATACTCTTTTGTAGGATTATTATTTTAAACTCATCCAGACTCGAGCTTTTTGAGTTATTAGAAAAAAATTATACAGACTTACCTTTGGCAGAATTTAATAGTAGTTTTAATTCAATTAAATCTAATTGAATTACTTTAAATGCATCCTGCAATTTTATAGGTACTGACTGGGCTGTACAATCAATGGAACAAAGTCATCACTGTAACAGTATAGCTTCGAGTTTTAATATTGTTGATATAGGTCATAATATAGGAAACTAGGACTTTTGTGGGTAGAAAGGATTTCCCTTGGCCTAGATAGTCTCATTTCTGTGTCAGAAAGAACAGTGGTTGTGCCCTGTATTTTACAGCTTCCATCTGGTTCAGATATCACACACGGAGATACAAAGCAATGACCCCTCATGAGGTGGCTGTTGACTTCAGTGGGAGCTGGATATTGTGGGAGGGTAAGAAAGGACTATCATGTGTATGTGTTGTCTGGAGCCCTGCTAGCACAGGACAGCTTGGGCCTACCACTCTCCCGGGCCAATTATATCTGAAGACAAAACTAATGCAAGTTATTTTGAAACATTTTTGAAAATATTTCACTGCTCTTTCTTCTGTTTTAACAATGAGTTTAAATGAAAAACACATGGCAATCAATTAGGCATGGACTGTAAGCTCTCCCAGACAAGGGCTGCTCTTTTTGTGTATACATACAGAGTGAGATATGTTTCTGTTAATTTTAACTATCTAGGAGCTGTGTCTACTCTAAAGCAGTTGCCCAGGCGTCCGGTGAACTCTTTGCAGAGAGTCCTTGCTAAGCAATCCACCCCATCTATCTTTGATGACACATCCTTTAGGACTGTGGAAAAGTTTTGCTTTGACTCATTTATTCTTTTCCTCATACAAGTAAAAATACAGTTTTAACCCCATCTCTTTGCTTTGCCACTTACTCAGCCCCAGTCTCTGAGAGTCTCAGTAAGTGGAGGGCAGAGGGATCTCCCCTGTCAGGATGGCACTCTTACATTCCTGCTGCTACCCTTCTTGGTTAAAATCAGTCTTCCTGAAGAGGGAAGAGAGGAAAGAGGGAAGTGGGAAGAGAACCTCTGGGACTAACAAAAAAGGGAGTGAGTTGTGGAGGAAGAGCACTGCAACCAAGGAAGATACAGATGTTAGAAGACAAGCAAGGATCTCTAAAAGGGGAATGGTACCCAGAAAGAAGATATTTTGTTGAAATATGGTTCAAAATCAGATTTAGAAAAAGCCATGGCCAAAAGAAGAGCACTTGTGTAAAGTCTGGCAAATGGGTTCATCACTGAGCTTTTTACACATGCATTTAAGTCCTTTTTGTTCCTGTTCTCTGATAAAAGTGAGCAGCAGCTATTTTACTCACCATAATATTACTCCATGCCCAGAAACCTCCACTGAAAAAAGGTCCTTTGGCTTCCAAAGGCATAAATGAGTGAAAGAGGTCAATAAACAGCTGTTTCGCTCAGTATCCTAAACTTGGTTAAAGCATTAAACTTCCCTTGAATGTTACTTTTTTCCTAAAGGGATAAATATAAATCTAACTTAAATTTCTAATTTTTTATGGGATGTTGTGCTATTTTCAGCTGGTTATAAAATATTTATGCAGGGAGAAACTCACAGTAGACAGGCTTGATACTTGACTCTGACTTTCTGCGAGAGGAATACGTAACTCCATAAAACAAGTATGTGGTTAATCAGCTAAATTAGAAAATAAAAAGGAGAAACATAAAAGTAGAAGTTAATCACAAGGCACATTGTCTTCATAAGAACATAAGTGTACATTTGGAATAAGTGCAGGGAAAGAGTCTTGTCTCGAAGATACCTTCTAGTAAGAGAAGGAGAGGAAAGAAGTAATCTAAGGGATTATCTACACCAGATAAAGACTCTTGGATAAACTCCCATGCCTATTAACAGCTCATCTCCAAGAAAACATAGTGGAGCCCACAGATAGGGCAAAAATGTGTGTTTACCTCATATAAAATTTTCTCCCAGGCTCTTCCAGTAAGAGTAGAAGTAGATGAGGGAAGCTGTGGGGAATAGATCTGTAGGGCTTCCCATCTTCCACCTGAAACCACAATTCTTCCTTCTGCCCTGAGCTCCACAAGCCTAGGTCACGCTCTCCACATTCATGCTTTGTGTAAAAGCAGGAGGGGAAAATAGCTCACAAGGTACCTAGGGAAGGTTGTCAGCACTGGGGGAAGAAACTGGGAGACAATGTTTTCTGCTTCTCCATGACTGGCCCACATAATGGCTGGCTCGCTCTAGCTCAGAGTCTCAGGTTTTCCAAAATGCCAGATGAGCTCTTCAGTCCAACGTACAGACCTAACTTTCATTGCTGGCAATTCCACTGTACGGCCCTGAGAAGACACCTCTGTGTTGCAGCCTGAGCTCACATCTGGCTCCATACACCTCAAATTTGTTGCAAGCTGGGCAGGACTGCCGCAGATCCTCACCTGGCCCTCTGTGGAGGAAAGAGAGGAAGAGAAGTCCTAAAGGCATGAGAGGAGGTTTCTCCATGAGTTCTCTCAACTCTTCCAAGTGTGTTAACACAAAGTAGCACAGTAAGTAGCTAGACATACAATGTTTGCCTACCAGGCACTTTCCTTACCACACCAGTCACTGTGCTCGGTGGGCATCCACAAAGCCAAGTACCACAGGGACAAATGCTGATTTCCAAGCATACTTAAAAGGACAGAAACTCAGCTGGGATAAATGAGTACAGCTTTCACAAAGTATGTGGGTCTGTCTGGACACAGCACTTTATCATTTTACTGCTATAGCTTAGGTAGGCTTTGGGATGGGGAGATGCACTGCTCTACCACCTTGTCCCACTGAGCAGCTGGGCAAACAGCAGCAATCCAGCATTCAATTATTTCACAGTGAGGTAGTGCCTGCTAGCCAGGATGGGAATTTCATGTTTAGTTTAAGGTTTGATTCATGTGACTTTGATAGGAGGTTTATGGCACAACGTTCCGTTTTCTTTGTGTTTCCCCTGTGCCTTGAGTCAAATACTCAAACAAAATGGGTGAATTAGTAACCTATTGGTGTCAAGTGGGTCTGCATGGGAGCCCTAAATGCCACTCCTGTGACTAAATTCCAGCAATTCCTAAGAATGAAATTAAGTAACACTACTGTCTGTGTATGCAAGCGCCAAGTCTTGATCTCTTTTGACCGGCCTACCTTTCTGATCAAAGAAATTTCCTGAAATTTTGGTTGGTGTCATGGGTAGATATCCACTTTGTGTCCTAATATACTTTGGTATAGACCTATCACTAAGTCACATTTTTTGTTCCAAGACTTAAAGGTTCTTGCACAGGGTACAAGAGAAAAAGAAAACAAATTCCAGTGCAAGTCATGAACTTTGAAGATCTATGGACACATGTAATTCTTAAACACTAGATCCCATTTAATTAGTCATATTGTTCTCTAAGGAAAACATACAAGTTGGAGGAGTTCCCTGAAGGCAACTCAGGTTTTATGTGTTCTCCTCCAATGAGTATAGTCTTAATTTATACAGAAAGTCATGCTATTTGTTGATCGGATATGTAAATCATATTTAGATCAGACTACATAATCAGTTAAATTCAAATCACAGTAGATACATTCAAATCACAGCACCACTTCTGTCTGTTGAAGCTTCAGGCCAGAACTTCTCTCCCCCATTTTTTTCATAGTTTGCTCTCAGAGTTTATTGAAACATCAACATTTCCAGAGAGCACCAAGGAGAAAATATTGTATTTCTAGACAGTTACTCAATTGCCAGTATACTAGGACTTTATATTGATTTTCTGTCCTCAGCTGCTAATGTGGTGCACTTCTATCTAGTTTTCTCCTCACAGGTCACTGAGATTTATGGCTGACCCAAAGGAGATGAAACCAGACTGCTGAATCGCCACTGCTAGGGGCCACCTGCTTCTGACTGACACTGGGTCACACACATCTCCCTGAACGCTTCAGGCCACACCAAAAGCTCCACTGGACATTTTGCTCCTTGTGTGGGAAAGCTTGGATTATTCTTCCCATATTTACTAGCTAGCTAATTCACTTCCTCCCCACTCTAATGAAATTTTAACTTAACTGTTGCATAAAATGCAGTGCATCTGAACAAAAGATCTGCTTGAGATAAGGCAGGGCCTTCACCAAAACATTACTTAGCAAAGCACTGCTTAGCAAGATGTCTCCAAACTGGATAATCGTTCAACTTTCATTACTCCTTCATAGGACAAAAAGGTCCCAGTATATTTGAAGAGATTTTCATTGAATATTGCAAAATAAACTGACATGGGAATGGGTGAATGTTAGAATGATAAAACCTGCAGCTGCAGCCTGGGAAGGGATGGAATGTAAGAGATGCACAAAAGAGAGGAAGGGCTGAGGTTAGGATCTTCATCTGAGACATGGGGAGAGCTTGGAATGGAGGGAATGAAGTGGGGTGAACTGGCCTATGGACAACTGAAGCTAAGGACTAAGGTTCCTAGCGAATAAACTACCAGCAACAGTGCTGAAGTGCTTGCAAAAGTATCTCAAAAAATAATTAAGAGCTCATACTGGCAGTGTCATTTGTCTCAGTGGATTAGTGTCCTGGATTGTGAATCAGGCTAGGATTTGGGTTTGGGCTAACAGGAAGTCCAGGACTACAGCTGGTGTGGGGCTGGAAAGGGGCTTTTAAAAGAAACTGAGGGCTGCAAAATGAACTGCTGCATGAGAAAAACATTATGAAAAATTTTGCTACTAGAATCCAGAATATTATTTCTGATAAGATCATAGAAAATCCATAGAAAGGGGACTAAATATTGTAATGCCTTCCTTTTCTTTGCCCACCTTCAGTCAATCTTGAAGATAGCTGAACTCATGGTAGATTTCTCACATGGAACTATGGAAATACCTTGTCCGGAAAATTATTAAGATATAATGGTTTGATCCTTGTGTGTACTGGCAGAAAAAAAGTCCACTGAAAATGATTAAATACACAGATACATCAACCAATTTAAAAATTAAGAAAACCAAACCAAACCCAAACCAAAACAACAAACTTCCCTGAAAAACATAAGCAGGGCTCAAAGCTGAAAGGCCATGTGAAGGAAGTGTCAATTTTTCACACTAAAGGTCATGTTGAGATGAGGGGATAGAAATGGGTCCCATGGTTCTCAGAACAGCCCCCACCTGGCTCTTCCACTGTGCTGTGGACAGACAGGGCACGGGCAGTGTGGACAGAAAGTCTCATGACTTGATGGGCCCAGCAATGAAGGATGGGGAGCTGTAAGTGAAATGGTGTGGGGAGGAACACAGCTGAACCTCAGTGAAGTTTTGAGGGAACTGGAAGAGAGGCTGCTGCCCTCTAAGTACAGACACTTGTGGGTATCCCCACACACATGTATTGCCAGACGAATTGGGGAGCCCCTTTCCTGTGTCATAAACCCAGCAGTAGGCACAGTACGGCTTCTAGGCACCCTGGACACAGGGGAAGCATTGTCAATGAACCCCTGCGATTTGGTTCTGCTGAGACATTTTGAACCCATTATGTCTGAATGGGTCCTAAATGTCCCCAAACATGTTCCCATTATCCCTAATTTAATTAGCTTATTGAGATTATCAATGACAAAACATCATACAATTAAAACATTTGCACTCAATCAATTTTAATTGTATTCGCTACAGTCGCCTGTGCCAAACCAGATGCCTTCTAGCCCGAGGTAAGTGAAGGAAAAGCAATTTTTAAACCCCTCACTTACTCAAGTTTGATCTGATCGAGTAGTAGTGACGCAGTCGGTTGGGTTGTTTGGTTTTGGGTTTTTTTTTCCTAGGAGATGCGGACTGCCCCGGCCGCCGCATCCCCCCGGCCTGGCGGAGCATCCTGCATCCCGGATTCCCCATCCCCGCTGGCTTCGGCGCTCTGGGACTGGCCTTCGCCGGGGGGTTATCGCCACCTAGCGCTGACGGCGGGAACGGCCGCCTCCCCCATCGCTCGGGAGTCTCCCGGCATCAGCTATCTAACTCCCCAGGGAGCTCCAGTGCTCTGCAGAACCTGGCTACCACCGAAACCGGCACATCTGAGCCGCACCTGCGCCTCCCTGGAGTGTTCTTTCCTCGTCATCTCACTCTTCCTGCGCCGAGGTCATCGATCAAAGGTGGCTTCAGACAAAAATGACAGGTAAAACACCCATCGGCTTTAACCTCCATGGCCAAGACTGAAGTCAGCCTGCTTGCCTCATGTTCCTCTTGGACTTAGAGCATCAGGACATACAGTGACTCTCTCTTCTGCCCAAAACCTGCTGGGGAAAGGGAATTTGGTTGCCAATCCTCAGCCACAGCAAAACACAAGGATGCCTTGCAAGTTTTTCCCTAGCCCAGGTCTCCCAGATAAGGCTTTGGGCAGAAACAGCCCAGTTCACTGCTTCCTTGCAGAATGCAACCAGCAGGGAGGTGGTAGCAAAGTGTCTGGTTTTCATCCAGGCCCTGTTTAAGCTAAGGAGGCCTTCTTAGTCAGCACAGGCCCGGATTAAGTCTCTAAGCACCAGGTCATGGTCCTGCTTTCCCTCCAGATCAATGGGTGCACTGTGCTCCTCCACAAACCAAAAGCAGAGGATGACTACCCCTAGAAACTTTGTAAGCTGCATGTTCTGACCCTCTCCTGACACATGGGTGTGAATCAGGCAGGGAAGGTGAGTGAGGATCAGGGTCCTGCTGCCCGGGAGGCACTCCAGTAGGCTGGAGCTTCATCACCAGCCAGACCATCGAGCAAGGCTGGAGGAAAGCATCACACCCAACTCACAGGTACTGACTCACAGGAGGCAGCGCCAGGCTGGGAATCCAGCTGGAAAGCAGACCTCCCTGCAACCCTGGGCCAGGAAGCTCTGACCCTCTATTTTCTGGGTGAATACTCTTACTACCAGCTTGAATACAAACAAGAAAGAGACCAGATTCTCCAGTGTTTACATCTTGAAAGAACAGTTAGCCATCAGCAGCCTGCCCAATTTATGTGTGCATATGAGGGTAAAATAATTTACATGGTCTGCTTAAGTTTAGGTTGTTTCTGCCTCTCAGACTGATGGGCATTTCCGCATACCCAGAAACAATTTCTACATATCTGTGAACTTCTGGCTTAAAACCTTGGCTCTTGCAGATTTCCCATACCTTCAAATTAGAGGAGAACCTGACAGGATTATGCATGTGGAGAGAATCAACTCTTTTTTCCTGCCTCAGAGCCTCTCTGTAAATCAAACCTACAGTAGGACATGAGAATTCTGGCTCACGTGCTCATACAATTTTTGCAAGGCTGGCTCTAAATCTAAGATCTGTGTGCCACTTTTGTATTCATATCCAGCCTGTCTCTCTTTAAATACGAATGCTAATTTACTCTATGTTCTCTGACTTGTGGTTGAAGACCTCTAATCTCCCTTGCTCCTGTCTCCAAATCCTTCCCCTGAAACTGATCACTGCAAAAATAGCAGTAATTGATAGCAGGTGTTTCAGATGTGTTTACTGCTCTGTGGCACCACTTGCCTCATATCTTGCCATATCATTCTCTCTTCCAACATCATGAACTTATGCTCACTGATCCTGAATGGCTGTACAAGAAGATTGATTTAGAGATGGATTACTTTGCAAGTATTCACTGCTTCTCTTAATAATCGAAGAAACTCAATAGATGTGAGCATTGAGGAAGCCAATACTAATATAATTTTTTTACTAGGGTTCAGAGCAAGGTTTTTCTTTCAATAAATTTTAAGGATTTTAGTGTTTGAACTTCTAATTCTCTTCCCATGCTCTAAACAAAATTAAACATATTGCAAAAATAAAATAATAGCCCAAATGTACTAAGACCTGTTGTAGATTGTCAGAATTATTCCATACTGTATAAGCTGTCTGGCTGCTCTGCTGGCTCTGTGCTGTATCCTCCTATACTTAGGGAAAAATAAAGCATACAGCAACAAAAGAGTAAGATCCTCCAGGAAATGTATTTTGCCAGGATTCAAGTTGGATGGACATGAAGCAGGAGCCTGAGGAGAGGAATTAGGTCTGCAATAGTCCTCCAGAAGCTCTGTGTAGCAAGATCAAGAGTGTGTAAGAGGGAGTAACTACTAATTTTGCTAGCATCAGCTAACACCTTCCAGGCTGCAAGGGTTTCCCACTTCTCTCAGAATGAAATTGCCCAGTATCTAGATATGATTTAATCTGGGTTCCATGGCTCCGGACCTTGGCTTCAGTCCATATACCAACCCCATCTTTCTTTCTTGACCTGAAGTGTGGTCCAGGGCCTTAGCTCACATGCAATTCCAAACCCTATATGAAACTCAGCACTGGTCTTTCCCTGTGCTGAGTTCTCCCTAATTTGCTGTCATGAACACATTAGTATTTCCCCAATGAGAGAGGAAAATGCTGTTAGTCTTTTTATTTCTTTTAAATCCAGGAAGGGAATAAATTCAAGAACATATTGTCAAAATTGCCAAATAGTTTTGCCCACTGACAGTATCTTATTCCAGCCATGACCCGAGCCATCAGCAAACCATAACATCACGCATTTCTGCACCAATCCCTTTAAACTGCAGCTATCGTGCCCCTGCAAGCCTGGGTCCTGGTGTGTCACTGGAGAGTGATGCACTGGGAAATGCACCACAAGCAACAATCTGAAGCGGACATTCAGGTTTAGTGCTGCCCCTTTTGTGTGTCTGAAGAGCCCACAGGTGAAAAGGGCAGGAAAGTTGTCCTTGAAAACGTTCTAGCACAAAACTGATGGTTTTTAGACATCAAAAGCAGCCATTGACCTGCCCTGGTATTTCTGAATACCTCAAACACCAGCTATAGCAATTCATCACTACCAGCAGCAGGAACATGATCTGAAATCAGTGCAATCATACACTGAGCTGTAATAGCAACAAACCCTCTGCAAGGAGACCACAGAAATATTAACTCTTTTCCTTGCTGCCTGTCTAGGATGGCAAGGACAACAAATACAGGAATTAAAACTCTGTTATTTTCTAGCCAATTCATAGTGTGACTCCCATTTGGGTCAGTCATATTCTTCAGGTTGCTTGGAAAATGGACCAGTTAAGCTGACAGGAGCTCTGTCGTCTAATGTTTCATGTAATCCTCTGACTCACATACACACTGTAGCTTTTCCATTCTCCCCTCCCCCAGAAGTTTTGCCTTGTGGGTCTGATCACCAGCACTGCAGCAGGGTAGCAGAAGCCACAGTACAACCACAGATCTGGGAACAGACTACGCTTCATGGGATGGAGCATAAAGGACAGATTACTTAAGCAGCAAGGAGCAGGGCTGAGGCGGTATAATGAAATTCATTAACACAAATGCCAAACACACTCATGAGTGTGTCTGTCTTTACAGACAACGTAAAAATGCTTCATGGGTGGCATCAAACACTGGATAATGCAGTACTCTCAAGAATAATACCTTTTCTCCAGCTTGAACTAAGGAAAGCTCTGGTTCATCTGGAGCTCAGTTCACCTCCGAAGTAGTGCTGGAGCTGTCTGCTCTGCATCAGATTTCCAGCTACAATCTCCTCAGAATTGCAGAATCTGGAGAATTTTGATTGGGAAATGTCAAAGCAAAGCACTGTTAAAAAAAAAAAAAAAAAAAGAAACATTTCAAATGTTGATCTTTTCTCTGTTTTGAAATGGAAGTCAAAAATGTCATATTTAAAGTTTCTCCTTTCAGAAGAAAACCTGTATAAATAGTCAAAGCTAACATTTTCTGACAAAGAAAAAACATTTCAGCTAGCCTGAGAGAGATGGGGTTTTGCAGGGCCAAAATATTTCAACACCCTTTCCTCTTTAGATGGAAAATGGGGCCTCCTTCCTCAGCCCTAGCCAGCCTGAAAGCACTTGGCAAACATAAATTAATTCATCCTTTTGCAAGTGGGGGAAGGAAGACGGGCAAAAGCTCTTAAGGGATGCGCTTACAATGAACTAGGATGTTGGTTGATAGAACTACAGAGATACGCCGTGGCTCCAAACCTAAAACACCTGCCTAGGCAGAGGTTCCCTCGTGCAAGATGCCTGGCTGTGAACACCAGCGCTGCCCAGCAGCTGTACCTGTCCCTTAGCATCCTCGCAGCACAGCAAACTCCTCCAGGAGCAGAGCTGTGGCAGTGGGAGCAAAATATTCCAGAGGCTGCCTGCCATAAAACATGCATTAAAATCTCAGTCTGGCAAATCTGCTTGTTTTGCAATTTGGTCATCCTGACTACATACCCAATGGTTTTTCTTTAACCTCCTTTTCTAAAAGGGAAAGGAAAAAATGGACAATGCCCAAGAAAAATGTTTATTTCATGAAGCCATCCAAACTTTTCATTATCTTTCTTTTTCAGGGAAAACTAATAACGGCAAACCACAGAAAGATACACTACATGGTCTTGTCCTCTCCGATGTTACTGAGAGGAGAGGAACATGAAACTAAATAAAGATGTTTACTGACAGACTAATAAACAAATGGGCCCATTTTGATGTAACCTTGATGAATGGAGCATCCAGGTGTTTTCAATAATGGCAATAAGCACTACAACTCAAAGTATTTCTGATTCAAGTATAATGCATTATTAGGCCATTAGAGGCTGAGTATAGAGGGCCATTTGTGCTCAGTCCTATCAATAATGTTCCTTCCCAGCCTACATTTAGGCCAGGGGAATTAGTCATACGGATATTCTATTTAATAAAAACCTAAAGAAGACGCATCAAGAATCGCATTACATTTTAACAGGGTTACAGTAGTCCAGGAGGACCACAAGTTTAATTTTCATAAGAGCATTCATTCCTCAATTATGTCAAACATGAAAATGTAAATGGCAAATTTAATGCTAACAATATCCCTCAAAGCACATTGGCAGGTAGCAACCATTATGTTGAGTGAATGCTTGCTGCATAACAAGCAGCCCCAAACTAGACAGCAGGGGATTAAAATTGCCAAGCTGAGCTCCACTGATTACAGTTGCATGCTGCCGAAAACACCCTTTGTAATATGCGTAGGGACTAAGGGCGGATTTTTCCTCCCGAAGAATTCGCTGACTGTGCAGGAATCACTATTAATGTTGGCCAAAGGTGGTAGCCACGAGATGTGATAGGAGCCACACTTTGGGTCCTTCCAAGCAATCACAATGAGCTGAATTTATCTCCAATGTAATTCCACCAAAGAGGAGGGATTTGCATGCACAGACACACTTTGCTGGCTACCCCCTTGCAAACAGGAATGGCTAAACAGGGAGAAGAAAGAGCAGGTGGAGGGTGGATGCTCATAGCTGGTTTCAGGGGTGCAATCTGCAGCTTCCTCAAATAATGCAAGATGGAAAATGCAATTAAAATATTCTGCAACCAAGCCAGAGTACAATACTCCAAGGTACTTCTGTAATATGTGTAGGAGACTTGTTGCTTTCAACCATCCACACCACGTTGAAATACAAATAGAGGGGATAATATCATATGTTGCATCCTGCACCTTCTGAATATGGCCTGAACCTCTGCCTTTGTGCAAGTGCTTGGCTCCATCACCATGCCCTGAGGAACCTGGGACTCCATCCCTGTTTCCATGTAAAATAAGAGCATAGGGGAGTCAGATGTGCAGTGCACAAACTACCGATACCCTGCCAGAGCCTTGAAAGGAAAACATGTTCCTTAAAGCACACTGTGCTATTAGATGGCACTGTTGAATAAATGCAGCCACTGCATGTTGGTGACATTCACAGTTCAGAAAAGTAAGTTGCATCCAGGCTCTGCAAAGCGAGCCATGCCAGCCGAACTCTTTCCAGTTTACATCTCTGCTCACAGAGTAAAAAGTAGGGTTACCACTGCAGTTCCTCTTACTGAGGTCTCTAGGAGTATGTTTGTGCATTAACATCACACTGTGCTTATGTTTTTGTGTGTCCTCTTGTTTGCGTTAGGGCACATAAACAGATACGTGTGTACACAAGCAGACGTTTAATGAAAATATCAATGTATGTTTTCACACCCATTAATTCAGCCTCATTGCATAGCAAAGAAGACTTTTATCAACGTTTGCCAAGCAAAACATTCATTCTATCAAGATATATTCCATTTTTGAGGTAGAAAAGGCTACTTGCTCACTTCATCTTCCTGACATTCCAAACCTACTCAGAAAGCAAGGTTCCCCTGAAGCTTAACAAGAATGGGATGGTTAACAACATCATATTTTTCAGTAGCCCTTTTTAACATAGGTCTGAATCAAAGCTTGGGATTTTTGATTTCCCAAGTATCGTTAGGTTTTTTCCTCATAGAAACTTCTAAAATGTATGTGCAGGAACATCTGAGGTACAGATCTGTATTCTTACAGAGCCATGCCACTAAAACTCCAAATGCAGCAATGCTGTAGTTTAGGTGGGAAATCAGTGAATCGTTATCATGTTGCTTGGTTTATACCTAGACACTCATGACAAAAAATCATGTCAGGTAAACCTACTGGCCCCCCACTCCCTGGGAGATGGGATCTTACCTTATCCACCAGCGGGCAACAGAGCTGTGACAACTCCAGCTGAATCCTTAGTATCTTCCAAGATGCCCAGGAGAGAACCGGGGTCAAGAAAGCACCAAAGAAACTGGGACTCTGCGTAACCTGAAAGTATATAGATATTTTGTCCTACTCATCTGCATCTGTTCTGGCTCTCTCAGTTGTTTTTTGGTATTTTTGGTTTTTTTCCTTTTTATTAGACAACATTTACTAAATCTCTCCACAGGCTTTTCTTTTACCTTTTTTCCTTCATCCTCTTGGTGAAGTCCCTAAATCAGTGGACTCCTGCAATCAACAGAACCTTCATTATCCTTAATCTCCCACCAGAGCAGTCATTCCTCAACTGCTCTTTCCTCCTGCCAATACTCCCTCTTCCAGCTCCACCCTGTCAGGTGGCTCTGTAGGGCTGTGCTGCTACAGTCAACCCTGCTCCCAATCCAAAATCTTGGCATTAGATGTTTTTGGAATATGAAGGGATGAAACGGCATTTCCCTAGTCAGATTCTGCAATGCCTACTTCTCTTGTTTTTCCACGAGCATGCTGGTTGTTGACAGATAAAACATAGACACTTTATCAACCAGCTTGTTGCCCACAGGGACCAGCATCAACCCCCATCACACAAGAAAAAGCTGTCTTATGAGAAAATTGTTTCTAATGCTTGAGCTGCAGCACAAGAGAGAAATTTGGAATAAGCAAGCTACCAGAAGGATTTTACTGTTGGTAGATCTATCCTTTCCACAAGTCAGCAATAACAAGGAATGAGGCATAATAGCCAAAGCAGGATTTTAGACATTTTAAATACACGCACTGGTCTGATTTAACTTCCTTATCTCTTGGATGCCTTCCTGCTAAGAGGAGGAATGAATCTGCATCTTGGCAAATATAAATGGCAATGTTTTGCTTTGGATTATACCAGCTCAGAAGAAAACTTCCAACAAATCCTTCCACTTGCTAAGCCGGCACGGACACCCTCAGCATGCATTTAGAGTACACTGAATTGCAGAGAGAGAGAGAGATCAGGGAGTGGAGACAAAAGGAAAAAAAGTAAAACATAGTTGAGGAAGTTAGTGAATGGAAGAACTCTAGAAATGACTCTTGTTTGACAAGCCAGTCATAAGAAGATAAATTGTTTTATACAGACGCTTCAAGAGTGGATATTAAGTTTTGGGAGGCTTTGTCAGATTTCTGGAGCCACAGAGAAGTCCACTATGTCTTTATTTTTTCTTGGCATAACTGAATATTTCAAGGAAGCTCAGTTTTCTAGCGCCATAGAAGAGTTTGAGCTTCCTAATTGCAGCCACACTTTACAAAGCATACACACTCTGAACCCAGCAGATGTATTTTCATGATGATTAGTTCTTGTTATTCCAGTCGTTGTGCTCCAGCTTTCCTCCAAGGATCACCACGGGAACCAGCCCAGAACAAGTGTTACAGCATGAGACCCTCTCTAGTCAGAGGCCATTGTGTCAGCACCAGGAAAGACTTGTTTTTCATCAGTCCAAAGTGAGGATCGGTTCCTGCTTCATTTGTGAATTTCAGAAAAAAATGGGTTATTCCTTGGTGGCTTTACCAAACCCCAAAGCAACCAAGTTCTTCAGTACCAGAAGGACTTGCCTGCAAGCTTGCTGAACCAACACTGCTACACACAGGGAGTCCTGGCAGGTCAGCACACCTTGACAAGGTAGGTCAACAAGGCAGGTCAACAAAGCCTTGACTCCCAAACACAGGCACCCACCTCCGAGCTGTTTTCATATATTAGAAATTCATTTGGAGGTGGATGTGTTTTCTTTTCTGGGGTGGGTTATTTTAAGACTATGTCAGATGCTGTCAGTCACCAGCCTAACAGAACTGCTCAGACCCCTGGCTTGGCTCTCCACATCCCATGAGGAACTTCACAAGCAGCCCACAGCCGTATTGGCATATGGCTATCACCACTCCACTCCCCAGACATCTTAGAATAATAAACTGGTAATTGAACGGCGAGTTCAGTGCTGCTGTTTGCAGAGAGCCATGACTGCTGAATGATTACGACAGCGGGCAGCGCTACGGAGGTGTTGAAAGAGTCTATTAGTCTGCTTAGTCTAAGGCAGTATGGAGCGTTGATGCAAGCTCTCTGCAAACAAATACCCAGCGCAGGCAACACAAAAAGGGCAGCAAAGGGTGGGGGGTGGTTTCCTCCGTGGGGGTTGTTGTCAGAGAAGTGTCATACTTGAACAGTTGAGATATGCACAGAACAAGGCGACGAGGGCTGGAAACACAGGCAGAGAAGGAGTTGTCCTCGCACTCTGCCTGTAGCTCCTGTGACTGGCACATGGCAAGAGGAAGGCTGCTGCTGTTCACTGGCAAGGAGTCACACGTATTCTGTAACGCGATGTGGCTCTAAAACACGTTACCTGGGACTTAAAATGATCCATTAGATACCCAAAGGCACATGGCACACTCAGGAAAAGACAAGGATCACCAAATTCACATAACAAAGAAATAAGTGGGCCTGAGCTACACCGAGTCACCCACCAACACCCCCAAGGGAAGCCCGTTCAAGCCCCTGGCCTCAGCAGCCATTGGGCTCACAAAGCCATTCCCAGCCGGGGGAGCTGCAAGTCCCAACCCTGACAGACATCCTCACTCCACCAGGACTTACAGCACTCTGGGGTATTTCCAGGAGCTGGTAGTTCACAGCTGGTCCTCAGGACAGCAGATGCTTTGAGTGGCTCCTGGTGGCACCACAACACACAGCATGAGGCATATGAACACAACTCATGGCTCACTCTCTCAACAATCAACAGGGCTAAAATAAGGTATAGATAGGATGTATCATATTTGATCATGGATGCCTCTTAATTAATCATGACTCGGAAGGACCATGAGTTCCTTTGAATGGCCAGAACAGCTGCCTGTTGTGGTGCAAATCTCCTGCCACTGAAAAACCCTTATAGATAACATTCATCCTTCCACAAATACCCAACCCTCAAGCAATTTTTTGTAAAATATATTGGAAACATTTAAAATACATTAAACTAACACTATGAGGTGCTTACTATATCTAATTTGGTGTTTTCTGGTAAGTTCTTCTCTTACTTCTTCATTTTTCTCATCAGGAGGCCGATCTGACATAATTCGAGTTTGGGATTGACTTTGTGTTTATCAGCTTGTCTGTTGCCATAGCTCTAGAAAGGAACTCAGGTCACCTTGCTCCCAGTTGTTTTGACATGAAAACAAGACACCAAACATCACTTTGGAAAACAGAGGCTTTAAAATCAAACCTTATAAACCAGAAAATTGCGCAAAAGGATTTGAAGAGTCAGATCCAAACAAATTATATCTGTCTCTTCGAGTTAAGACTTTAATTGGGAACTGCAGGCACTCAAAGAAAGGGTAAATCTTCGTTGTGAAACCTGGAGTCAAACTCTGTCTGTTTCAGTTCGGTGTCCCTCTGTGCAGAGAAAGCTGTGTAACTCAGCCCATAGCAGACAGGTGCAAATTTGGTCCATATGAAAGCTTGGCCTTTGAGGCATAACGGAGTGGAAAATAAAGGTCGGTGCTAACCAGTGACTTTCATGAGTGGGGGGGAATTGCAGCTGCCCCAAATCCCAGGGTCAGCCACACAATCAGGGAGAATGAGCAGTGAGCAGCCAGGGGGTTGCCTGGTGATGGTGGTATCTGCCTGAGGCTGGAGCTGCCTGTAAAGATGGAGCATCATTTTTACACTTCTTCAGAGAACAAACCAACATGGCTAAAGTTCGGTTTCCCAGTGTAAGGTGCTCAGACATTGTTCCCGAGCACAGCATCCCTCTCATTTCTTTTTTTTCCCCCCTTGAGATTAGAGGGAAAAGACGTCTCAGCCCAGTCCACTACAGAAGCCCCTGCTCTATGGGTGCCAGGATAGCAGGCATCTCCAAGTGGGACCTGCACAGCAGGCTGGTGCATCCGCTGGCACAGACAAGACACTGCACTTCTCAAAACACTGGAGTAATCCCTTTCTGCCCAAATGCAGCCAAGTCCCTGCCCTCAGGGGGTCACTTCTCCACAGCCAGCCCCTCTGCCCATCAGCCTGTGTTACTGTCCAGCAGATCTGGCAGGCAGGATTTAATGTGCTGCCTTGTGATTCGGCCGGCTGAGGATGTCCAGTGCCATAAGCCCATCATATGACTGCATGCTGTGCACATTGGGGTAACCATGTGGAAGAGCTAATTACAAGGCAGGAAACTGGAGCACAAGCTTGGAGGAAGCAATCTTTCAGCACGCAGCAAAGCCAATCACACAGACTTTAGTAACTGTACCTTGAGTAGCAAAAAAATGTCTGCTGAAGGAGGATCTGGATCAAGTTGCTCTCTTCCCCTCTGTGTCCTCTCAACTTCTGCTCTTCTCGTAGAACAGCTCAGTGGAAGTCCAAGCAACATTGTCCAAGAGAGATGGAAGCCTCCCTACATAAGCAGGACACTTTAGGTGTGGGCTTAAATTTAGGCATATGGGTAGGTCATCCTACCGACTTCAACAGGATGGCTTGTATGTTTTTTATTAGGTGCATGAAGGAGAACCTTGATGAGTCAGACCCAGGAGTTTCATACTTTCTCCAAGATCAAAGGCAGCACAACAACGCCTACAGTGGAATGCACATGACACCAGTTTATTTGCTTTACGCTGACCCGGTTTGAGTGGGATGAAGTACAGTCTGCAGGCCAAATTAAGCTTCCTCCTTCTTGTGTTTCATTGTGATTTTTTTCTTTTTGAGCATGTCAGCAGAACAAGTTGATCTCTGACAGTGCAGAGACTTGCAGATGAAACTCTGGCATTGTTTGCAAGCTGCTGTTATGCTAAAATACAGAAAAAAGAAAACAACCTGCAGTAGAGCTAAGTGAAATGTTAGGCAAGTTAAAATGTTTTCATTGGCACCAAGACACACCTCGGCATTCCCCTTCCCCATGATTTAGCAAGATGGAAGAACTAACTGCCAGACAGCCACTCCTTTTGACTTGAGAATCTGCATTTACTACTATTGTTTCCCTTGAAATCTCTACAACAGTAGGAAAGAATAGTAAAATCTCTTTGAAATATCTCAACCCTTGGCCTGCTCCCCCAATCCAAATTATCACCAAAGAATACAAGCATCACCCCCCTAGCTGATAGAGGAGCTCTGGAAATAACCTCACAGTCACACTCTACTGCGGATGGCTGCAAATAATAAAGTACTATGAGCTTGCTTTTGGCCTGCTAATTTTGCCAACACTGCTCTAGGTCAAAGGGTGAAAAACTTGGAGAGCTGTCAGATCAGATAGGGATCTCCATGGATCAGCTGTGACTTGAGGAGAGGATCAAAGAGTTCACAGCCTGCTGCCTAGCGCTGAGCTGGGCAGCAGCAGTGCACAGCACATCGCAACAACACAAACCTCTAGGAAAGGCACAGTAGCAACCACAGACAGTGCACAGGCAAAATCTGATATCCCAGGAGCCATACAAGGATCCTGATGGCTGGGAGGGGTCTCAAGGACAAAGGCGGTGCTTGGCAAGTGATGCTTTGGTCTCCAGCATTAGTCAGGTGGCTGCCTTCAAACCAAACCTGTGGAGACTGAGGAATTAGAGTCAGTGGAAGACAGTAAAAGAGCTAGAGACACAGCTCTGCCATGTGAAGGGTGCCAGCAGCACTCACACATGCAGAAGCACATGCCTATATACACACATGGGTTTCAACCCTTATATTAAATTCTTACTCCCTTTGGCACATGTTGAAAAATAAACAGCAGTTGTGTACAACTGACATCCCAGAACATTTATGAGACATAAATGATGGTTTTGCTCAGAATTGTGATTAATGAGGGATAAATCCCTTGCGGGCTTCTTGCCATCTCAACAATTCCTAGTTTAAATTGTGTTATTTAACATCCAATAGCCTTTGCACCAGGTCTCCTTACAACATGAAGTACAAAGTAAAACTCAAATGCAGAAGTCAAACTGGTTTATTTTGAATGAATGTGCCACCTACTTGGCAACCAAAAAGGCTCAAATACTTCAAACCAGACCCAAGATCACTGTGAGAGCATGAACAGGAACAGAGCAAGAGCTTGTGTCAGTTCTTGCTTCCTCACTCTACCACCAGGGCCAGAAGCATTGTAGAATGCAGCTAATCCCTAAACATAACCAGAAGTAAAAGACACACGATGTATTTTGGACAAAATGTCAACAAGGATCAGGTTTGTCAAGTCAAAGGTTGTTGCAGTGGTTGCACTAGAAGGTCACTTTTTCAGTGTTAATTCACTTTAACCTTTATCACCCTTGTTCACACACAGATTGACCAAATAGCCAGAACCAGGGGAAGTTTTCCACTAACACACCCATAAATGCATCTTTCCTCTGAAGCAATGGAAAACTTTTAAGGCACTTAGATGCCATAATGATGAGCATGGCATTAAAAAATGTAGATAAATAAGATAAGGCAGGGGATTGTCTGGCAGGAGTCAGCAGCTGTAATTTGACATGATGATAATTTCCCATGTGCATGCTGGGGTAGGGCAAATGGGGCTCTCACATCTTCCATTAGCAGAGCAACAAATACGACATATTCCTTTAAAAGAGTCCTGTAAAAATTTAGCTGATGTCTAGAGCCACTGAGAGAGTCAAATACTCCACTCTTAAATGAGAGACTAAGGAGTGAAAGGGACAGCATCAAGTGTTGACAGCTCATGAGAGCTCAGACTCTAAGTGAAAGTGAGATCAGAGCTTGGATTAGGACACTGTGGTAAAAAACAACACTGAGGAAGAGGCAAGATCATTAAGCACAAATTTTACGGAGAGGAGGAAGCAAAAATTAATTTTGCTTATGTGTCAGCTTCCTTCTCTGTAGCTATAAAGACTCACAGGAAAGGAAAATCATTGTAAAGTCATCCCTTGAAATCAATTAACTGTCCGTCTCCTACATCAGAGGAACATTTCACTGTAAGGAACTTGTGGCAAAACCAAGGGAATAAAGTACAAGTGCAAGGAAAGTAAAGCAATGCTTTTAAAACACATTTGAAAGATCCCCTCCTTGCACATCGCATACATTTCTTGAGGCAACCCTCTACTGCCGTGCAGCACACGGCTGCATTGCCACAAGATAAATTTCTTCAGTTAAAAGTGCATACCCTTTTAAATGTTTAGGTTAATTTAAATAATTTCAGCAGAGCTTGTTTTTTATGCCCAGGAGTCCCTTCAAGTTTAGACAGCCATGAGCAGTGGAGCAAATTTAGATAAACTACAGAGAACTTATCATAATTTGTTATTATTGTAATTAATAAATGATGCTATGCACATCACTGCAAATTTCTATGCCCTCCTCCAATTTGTGCTTAAGCCCGTCTCCACATATTTCTGAAAACACAAACTCATTTTTCTACAATGCTTCTTTAATGACTGAAGAAGCAGCACCTCAGTAGTGACAGCCCAGATCTGTGCAGGAATGCAATTCATGCAAACAAAAAAAGGACATACTCATCCCTCAACACTGAAGGTTAAATATAAAGGAATAACATTCCTACACCTCACACAGAACAAGAAGCACATTTCTATTTTCTCTTTTCTACATAACTTCTGGGTAAGGCATTTTCTACATAAAGTTTACAAAAAGACACAGGATTGTTTTGTTTTAAAAATCTTGAACAAATTTTAAGTGCTATTGCTAGAGCTCAAGTGCAAAGGGTTAACAGGAGCTCTGTCCTCCACGTTACCTTACCATAACACATGTGAGCATGCACACATCACAAGCCCTGGCAGCTTCTATAGCCAGTAACAAATTTTTCCAAGTTCTTCTCCTTTGCTTCATTTTTGGCTATGAGGAAGAGCCCTGGCCACTTGCAGCAGTGAGTATTTCGTGCTCATTTTTCTGGTGCTATCTTGAAAAAATGATGTTTTATAGTTTTCTGAGGCCCCAGCAATGGAGAGTGGGGAAGTCCTTGTCACCTGGATGTCATGGGAAGTATCTGTGGTGCTTCAGCTAAACATCACCCGGTGGCTGCACCCATCCTTCTAGGGCAGCCATACACATGGACTTAAATAGTGAAAATTGTGTTGAGCTGAATGGTCTCTAAATAAAACTGTGCCACAGAACTCCCCCTGGCTGGCACTGGCATCTTAGCACACAACAATAGATGCCATTTGAAGCTCCAAACTCTGCAAAATAAATACAGATGCAAAATAGAAATCCTTCCATGACAAAACTGTGTCAGAGTTTACAGTGGAAGCAGAGCAGAATATCAGAAAAAGACTAAAGGTTTTATTTATTTGTATGCATATACGTATTTATATACATATATATGTAAGCATTTTACATTAGCAAGAGGTTTTACTATGGAAAAAAAGAAATGCTGTCTTAGTGGGGTAGAAAGGTCAAGGTATTTTAAATTTATTTTTCCACAATTTGTGTCTGACAAACTGATGCAGTCTAGGTAAATACTGCTATCTTGGATGAGCTCAGGGCCAGCAAAACAAGGTGATAAGGAAGGGACATCATCTCAAAACCAATAAATCTTCTTCCCAGATGGCATTTTTATCTAAGAGTGCCAAAAGAAGCCAGACAGGAAATTTGTGGACCTATATCATGGTAAACTCATTAAGAGTAAGTGAGTTTCTGAAAGACTAAAAGCAAGTTAATCTGGTGCCTCTGATTAAAAAAGGACCTCAGCACTTCAGCTCCATCAGCCTGTTGTTTACAATGCATAAAATAATTTAATCCACCAGAGCATCAGTCCTGTGAATATCTCTGGAGGAGATAACACAACTAGCTTGCATTTTAAAGAGGTCCCAAAATGATGTGCTAAAACTGATGAGTTCAGCAGTGTGAGCATTGAGGCTTCCCTGAACAGAATGAGAAGAGCCCTGCTCAGGATCTCCAAATAATTCCCAAGTTCAGTTTTAAGGCTGAAACATGAAAGCACAGGGTAAGAGGGGAACATTAAAACACAGGAACTTTCTTATAAAGCAGCCCAGTCCTTTTGCTGTATTTCAAGAAATTAGACCTGAAGTGGAGATTGTCTCATAATAATGGACCAAAACAATACCGGGAATCCACGCAGGACAGAACATCCCTGGTGCAACCAGCTGTGGCCACAAAGTCTGTCTGTCTGAAGCTAGCAGGAGGGAGACATCCCCCCAGGCACGTGATGAGGCACCTGCTTCTGCCCAGGAGCAGGAGGTAGGTGTTACAGTTTAGCCCCAGTTCTCCCAAGAGGGTCAACATAAGGAGATACTCTAAGCACTCAATTGCTATTGTGATAGGATCAACCAAACCCGGCTCCAAGTCTCCTTAGTCCCACAGACACGTGCAGCCCAGGTTTGACCACAGCAAAACAACACTTTGGGTACATCACATCCATGCTCCAAATATCTGTTTGCAGCTAAATCAGCTTTTGGACCAGCTTCAGCTCCAAAACTGGTGACACTAGACTACGGTCATCACCCTGCTCTCATCCCATTGCTCAGCTGTGGGACTCTCCTCAGCTCAAACAACATCAGCTCTCTAGACAGGGCTAGGGAGACCACCAAAGTTAGAGACAACCACACCGCAGCCGACGGTTGTACCACTGAAACAGATCAGACATGGGGAACTCAACCTCTGATTCTCATAGAGATAAGAGGTTTAAAATTTACTGATACTATCATTTAACAGATTCAAACATTCATGGTAACCACCTTTCAAAATCCTGATTTTCCTTAGAAGAAGGAGAAGATAAGCAAATGTTTATTTTGCCATATTCTTTTAAGACAATAAAAGCCTTCTCCAAGTACTTTTGCCATTATAGCCATAAAATATTTGTATAAGAAGGAGCATATTGTTGGCATAGGAAGCATATTTTGTTCTTAAAACTAATATTTAGCTAATGCTCAGAAATGCATTTATGTAATCTGTGCTCTGTTACACTGATGTATTAATAATGAAATTGTAGCTCTCTAAGAAAGTAATGAACATTAACAATGGAAGTGGAATCAGAATCCTATAATGCAAGAAATACTGCTTGGTCAGCTGGACACAGAAGGTGCATCAGTGATTTGAGTAAGAACATGAAAGGACCATAACGATAATGACTCACATTGCATTTGCATAGTTAGTGCCTTTCAGGCAGAGTGCTCTCTGGACTTTATAAACTGCAAGCTCTGGAGGTGCCAAGCTGTTGCAGAAGGATGATGAGCACCAGCAGCTTTTGAGAAACCTCTCTACTGAGTTAATTGGGTAGGTTCTGTAAGGTTTGTCTTTCAGACATAGCAGCAAATCTTCACTCCAAAAGCCCGATTCCTTTTGACTCCTGCGAAGCACCCTCATCATGAACAGGCCCATACCTATTCCTGGTTCTAGTCTTTGTCCTGGATGTACACTTTGTTACTACTGCCTCTTTGACACTGGCCCATCCAGGGTGAACAGAGGTGTCTTTTTCACTCAGAATCTTGTTCTTGCACATTGTTCCCACCTACACATTCATGGGAGGTATCACAGAGATCTCTCCACCATGCCGCTGCTCCAGGGCAATCATAGTCTCAAGGGCTGCACTCTCACTTGGATGTGCCACGGTATTTCTTCAGGCTCCTGGTCCCCTCCATCAGCCAGACCAAAAATTTTTCAGGGGATGCAGCAGCTTTGGCTTCTGGAATGCACCTAGGTTTCCTTACCATAAAAAAATCAGGGAGGAGAGGGGATCCTTGCTCTACACCAGTGGTTGCAACCACTATGTACCTCCAAGCATGGAAATATCTAGTAGCCTAAAGGCTGCAAGAGAGAAGCATATGTTTTGTAACAATTCAGACATGGATGCAGAAATTTGTTTTTTTAAAAACACTATAAGCACTATTCTGTGCTCAGTTGTATTGCTTCATGCAGCCTTGCAGACAAGAGAGCTCTTTAGTGTCTGACAGAGTAAGAAACTGGAAGTGTTGTTAGCCAGTTAAAAGTAGGTTGGAACTTTATCCATCCCGAGTTTGCTTGAAGGCGACATGGGCTTGTAAATAACTATAGTTTGAGAAACATCAATATTTCTATCATCTGCTACTGACCAAGAATTCAAACCACAAACCCCAAATACAGATATTCCTAATTTCCTGCTACAAGAGGTGAGTGAACTGTCTATGTCACAGATCAATAACCAGCAGAGGCATCTTTAAAAGGAGTAGTGCTAAGTAAATCTTCCCCTGCTACACGTGGTGTCTTGACAACAGTTTTGTGGTAGTCTGGCATTTACTGAAGGCTGGGTAATTTCCCTCCCCCTGCCCTGAACAGATTTCAGTCTTCTTTGATTTTCCATGCACGAGTGGCCAGGCTGAATGAGCAGATCTGTTATCAGCTGCAAGGAGTCTGGGCTTACAGCTGCTGACTGATAACTCTCTGCAAGCCCCCCTCCAGTGCACCAGGTCCTGCTTCTCTTTGCTTATGCTCCTCAGGGATCCCAGGCTGAAGTCTTGCTTGAAGGAGCCTCTGCGCTGGCACTTGCTCCTTTCAGCTGCTTCCCCACTCCTGTGCAACAGAGCCAGGGCTCAATGATGCACAAAGCACTGGGCTGCAGCGCTGGATTTTGCCAGATGAAGACATGGAAGAGTTTTGTGTCCTAAGGTAAAACCACCAAAATAGTTTTTGCTGGCAAAAAATATTCATGACTTTGAATCTTGTGCCTTTTTTTAACAAGAACAATGACTACACACAACTAAGAAAGCAACCAAGAACACAGTTTACACTGCTAACATCTCTAGCAGAAAAGCAGTGTGTTTCAGATGTGCAGCCCATGACTTCTCTGAGACAATGTGTCGCCTTGGTGGTTTGATTTCCCAGATTCAAAAGTCAGTATTTCCAAAACAAAGAGCAACAGAGCAATTCTCTGAGAGAAAGTGCAGCGGTAGGAAGCATCTTGCTCACACACACAAAGCCAAACCATTTGTCTCGCGTCAGGGGAATAATTGTCAGCCGAGACCCTAGAGACGGTAAATTCAATTTTCTGTTCTGCATATACTAATGGGAGCTCAGTGTTAAGTCAAATAATGCCCCAAGATGGTGTGAGGTTGAAAAGCAAGTTGTTAACAGGGAGAGGGGCTGAGGGTGCTCTCCCATTTGAAACATGCTTTTGCATTTTCCTTCCAGACTTGGAGGATTAGGATGATAAAGTGATAGGATTTGCCAGGAGTATTTTAGCTGACTCATGCATGGAAACAATGCAGATTGCTCTCATCCTGTTTGTGAATTAATCACCAAGGTTTTTTTTGTTTTTTTTTTTTTTAGTTTGCCTATGGTTGGAAACTGTGCTGGTAAAGAAAATGATACCAATACTTTTCCCAGAACTGAAGTTACCTATATAACATCTATACTCAACTTTTAACAGACAGAAGGACAAATCCTCACCTACCCTTTGGCATACTCGAAAACTTGGTATTTCAATGCCACCATTGTAACTAATTGTTAGTAGTCAAGGTGACAATGAAAACTGAAGCTGTAAATTGCACAACATACCTTATAGACAGACAGTAAGTCATAGAAAGGCTATGTATATATTTCAAAATATTTCTTTGAAAACAAGAAATGAAAGTGGTATGATGATATTTTAAGCAAAGTTTAAATTACATACTACAGGTAGAAAGTGTTCACTATAAAAATAATTTTGACCTGGTCTTCCTGAATCCAGTAAAATTTCCGTAAGATTCAGGAGGAATGGAAGAATTCTCTTAGCTGTTCCCCTCTATAAATTTGATTGTCTTTGATCAGTGGAGTAGAACTTATGATTTGCACTTTGTTTCTCCTTCATTTCAGGTACCATCTCTGCAGCACAAAACACTGCTGCTGTATTCGAGTTGGAAATTATTTACTTCATAAGAAAAAACCCACACAGATTGTCCAAAATGAAAGCATGGTCAAGCTTGTATAAACCTATTCTGCAATCAGCATAGGTAAAAATACTTTTTATTAAATGCTATTCCATAAGGGATCAGCCTTATGTCATGTGTTGCCACAGAGATGAGACAGGATAAGCAGGCACTCGGTATGTGGTGGGCATGCGCTGAGAAAAGGTTACAGCTGCTTCCCAAGCTGCAGCCAGGTCTTGTCACCATCCAGGCTCTGTTGTGCTTCTCTGAAGATCACGCCTCGAGGAAATCTTCCCATGCTGGTTTAGCAGCATTTCTTGGACCGTTCTCCCATCATAAATCCCTAACTTGCTTGTCAGGAGGAAGGCAACTGAAGTTAGAGGAACACTGAGAGCCTCAGACCACCTACACTGCAATCAACAATGCCTGCACAAACAGGGAGATGCAGCTTCTGAGACCCTGCACAGCCACCGATACTAGTGAGAAAGTTTCCTGATATACAGTCTTCATTCCAACCCTGGAGCTTGGCCAATGGCCATCAACAAAGAAGTTTTCGTCCAGCCAGGTGTTCATTTCACAGTTCTCCTGTGCTGCAAGAGCTGTCTGGTGCAAAGCTGGCTGCACATTTTTTATTTCTTTATAGATAAGGTTTTCCAGTCCAGCAATATTTATATCATGATCTTCTTGCTTTACCATTTACAGCCCCATGCTTTGTTCTTCCACAGCATCTGCAAGGCATTGACATCCAGAGCTTTGCACAGGAAAGACCCCTCATGATCCATCTGTCTCTTGGGTGCTGTCCTTCTCCACTAGAGCTCAATGGGGCCTTTGTGGGTAACATCAGTTAGAGACTACCAGAAAGCCTTGAACTGCAAGTGTTTAACACATCACAGTCCAGAGGACAGATTTTCTAGTTCACCGTGAGCCAGCAATGATTTTTGTGAGCAAAAAATGCTTCTCTGCATAGGAGAGGCTGCTCCAGTTTCCTCTATTTCATTCAGATTTGTGAGAACTTCTCTGCTGTCCACCACCAGTGCTGGAAGTGACATCCATTTTGGGGTGGTCATTGAACACCAGGTAACACATACTTAAAGAGTAGGAAGAATACTTGTTTTGTCTATCCTCTGACCCTTGACCCTCACTAAAAGAACCATAAGTGGCAAATAAATGCAGCCAAAGGGTTACACTCAAGCCAGAAGCAGCATCACAGGTACCAGATGAGCACTGCTAGTGAATAAGGTATCCATCATATTTAACCTCACAATGCTATGGCTAGATATCATAAATAATGGACCTAAAAGCAGTTGTCTTTACCTTGCTCTAGTTCAGGTACCAAGCTGTTTCCTTCTTGCCTTGATCATTGTTTAGTCAATTCAATTTTTACAAAGTCATTTTTACATATTTTACGGAGGCACACCACCTAGGTTTAAATGAAAGTACATGGGTCTCTGAAGTCAAACCCCTCAATTTTATCTGCTCTTAGGATATCTTTTCTTCATGCCTCGAATTCTTCAAACCCTTCCCCTAGTATCTCCTATCCATGAACCTTGCAGGTGCTGTATAACAACAGCTGGACAGCCACTACAGGCATTTTTCACAACATTGGTCATCACTGTTCTAAACTTTTTTCAGAGAGGATTACTGATGAGCCTGCAAGTCCTTTTCAAGATGACCAAGAAATATGATATCCCTCTTTGTATCCTCCAGCCCTGAGGAACCTCTTTGGTAAGAGCCCAGCTACAGGGAGGTCTGCAGTCCCTGAGAAAGCCTTGAAAGATTTAGTCTGAGAAAGTTTAAGAAAGCAATATTGTTTCTAAAGGAAAGTGCAAGCACATAGCTGGCTGATGCCTTTGTGGTGTCATTACCCTAAAAAAAGAGAAGCCACAAATCACTCAACATTTCTGTTCCTTGCAAACACTGATATTCTGAGGGTGTTTTCTTCCTCTGGGGTGAAAACTAATGACTTTGATATTATATGTCGAAGGAAGAGACTGCTTGTTTTTCATGTAAGAAACATTTCAGTTTTATTTCCCCATAATTCAGTATCCTACTATGACTCCTGGAGTTCCCAAACACCTCAGAAAATCCTGCAATTACCCAGCTGCTCAACTGCTGGGGAACCCCTCAAAGCCAGAGGGGATTCATAGCAGTCCCTGTCCCGGAACAGGCAGTCCCCAAATACACCACCCCACCCTCTAGTGGGAACAGAGGTCTTGAAGAGTAGTTTTTCCAATCTAGAGAGTCCATAGTAGTTTTAATATGGCAAATAGTCCAGGCCAAAGGATGGAGGGACCTGTGGCTTTCTGACATCCCAGAGAGATTTCAAGAGTAGAGCACAGAGGTGTTCATGGTCTGCTGATTCAGGGCCACAGAAGGTAAGTGCTGCCACAGGATGTCTCTGCTTCACCCCACACGGAATTGATACCCAAGGACTCATAACTTCCTAAAGTAATAGAAAATAGGATTTTAAAGCTGCTTCTCCAGGAGAACAAACTTTCTTCTTTGGGAGACACAGGCTGCATGGCTGGTTTAGTCCTCATGGAGGTATGAAAGAACTCAGAAGGCATCTCTGTATTTCTCCCCTTCTGCCTCAACAAATTCCCTGTGGAATTTGTTCCACAGGGCTGTACCTGCAGCACAGCTACCATCTTTCCGGGGGATTTTCAGTCAGGCTTGCATCCCACTGGTGCTAACAAGGAGATAGTAACTTTCTTTTCAGTAGCAGATTGGATGATGACTGTGAAAGATATGTTGGGGCAGGGGGAATTCAGCCAATGTCAAACTGGCTTCATGAATGAAGGTTAAATTGAAGCTATCAGCCACATATTATTCTAATCCTTAAGAAATTATGAGATTTTTTTCAGCAGGCCACTTCATGATACATTTTGGGGTCAATTTAAATCTTATTTTTGACACCTGTGGCAGAACAGATAGATCAAGTACCAGCCTCCTGTTAGCAGAATCAAGGACCATACATACTGTTTCCCAAACATAGCATTGAACTTTCCCCCTAGACCTCCATGGTTCAGTTAAATGGAATAAACAAATAAGGATCTTTTAGCTGACTAACTGGAAAGTATTTTTTCATTGTAATAAAAATATGCTGAGCAAGTACTGGAGACACAGAGGAAGTCTTTCCAGAGCAAGCTCTACGTACTTATTTCATCTTTTGTTTGACAGAGACAGGCAATTTAAAAGAACCCCATGGCAGAGCAGCATACAACAGAGGAGCTTCATCCTCAGCCTGTCACTGATCTCAGCTGTCTATCCTTGCACCTCTCTCATCAGTCACAGTGTTCACACCACACGAGTAAACACCCATAGACTTCGCTCAACCTTCGTCCTGACCCACGACCTGCTCTATGCTAATATTTTCCTCCCGTTAATTCAATTATCTTATTCTCTGTGCCAGGAAAGGTGTATTCTTCCATGCTCAGAGTACTAACTTCACAGTATCTACAAATCCAGTGACACTTTGCTAGCAGATGCCAGCTGCTTTCAAGAGCCAAGAACTCACACAGGAAAAATTTTGCATCAAACAACAGAGACCAAGGTTATGCTTATCTGAGTGTTGGGGAACAAGTTTGGGACAAGGAGGAGCGATTGGGAAGACACTATTCTTGCACATGCCATCAGGTCACGTGTCCTAGCACAGACAGGCTGCAAAGCAGCAAGGATTGATGTGGTCCAACGAGGAGACCATGTTACCCTGACTCCTGTACCATGCTGAAAACACACTTTGCACATTCCAGAGAGTTTTGTACATGCCCTGCATGTAGATGCATTTTGACACACTCTTTTCTGTTTACAATATCACCTGAGCCTCACAAGCTCTTGACATTTTACTGTGAGTCCTGTTGAAATCAGCATCTTCACACATGTGCCATACAGAGCAGCTGTACAGACCCCTGATACAACTTTGACATGTAAAAAGCAAAGCTATTTAAAAGGCACGGGGGATAACGCCTTGCAACCGCAGTGGTCCTTATTCCAGCTTTAGAAAGAAGAAACCTGCTTCAGATACCATGGAATTCTTGAAGAACAAGATAACAGGCTGCAGGAAAACATCTCCTCAGCAATTCTTGATCCTTTAACTTAAATGCCTGGTACCTACTTGTAGGTATAAAACCAAAGAAGAAGTTAGTACATTCAAAAATAGACCAGTTTTCCAGTTAAATCACAATAATATCAAAAACTTGAAAACAAACTTCAAAGAAAGTAAGAAAAATAAAGCCCAGAAGTGAAAAGTACCACAAAATGCCAAGTTATATCTTACAAAGCACTAACCAGAAGTCTTTAAACCTTCAGACGCCAGCTTATCCAACGTACCATTCTGTACTTCTCAACTCAGGATATGTGAGGATGCTTAAGGAATGTAACCCAGATGTTTGTGCTTTTTTTCAAAGTTAAGCCTTTCTGAAACACTAAACCAGTGAGATGGGTAGAGTTTTTCAGACACCAGACACCAGCCTGTTAATTACAAAGCAGATAGGCTTCTCTGGCTGAGCTGGGAAAAGGGGGGAACAACCACTCACACTAAAGAATACTGAAATAGAAGATTCGGAAGGTAGAAGTACTTGACAATATTTTTTCTTTCTGTGCTTGACTTTTAAATTGGATTGCAGTTCTCCATCTTCCCATCCAGGGAAGATCCTGTTCCCAGGTTAATTCTGGTAAGGTAAGTTCTGCTGCAACTCCCAGCTGGTATGGTCCACAGAGGAACCACAATATCTATCAGCCATTGGGGTAAACGTGTCGCCAGAGGGATGCTGAGAAGGTGGTTAATCTGAAATTTGGATTCCGACACATTGCCTGGGTTTGATTTATTTCTGGGCTCCAGAAGTGGACAAGCCAAAAAAAATAAAAAGCCAGTGAAAATAATTACTGTCATTATTTCTTGGCAACCACTTTCCAATGTATATAATTTGGCATATTTTTGTATGGTACATGCCTGCAGATAGCTTTAGAGGTATTACTGGTGTTTGGGCATGTGGAAGTAAACCAGATGTCTTGGCTTGGCACCAAGTTCAGGTTTTTCCCCAAGCTGCCCATTTCTAGTAAAGGTTGTTACCAAAAGATTGTTGGTGATCTTACTGTGACAAGCACAAGAGAAGTGGACTACACTCCAAAATACAGAAACCTCCTTAGGACAACGTTCTCCACTGATTGAAGCCATAGGTTCACCTCAGTGCTGCTTTGGATCCATTTCTGTCATGACTGAACCATGGGCACAGAAGCCGGGTTTCCCTTTGTTTCATCTTTCAAGAGGCTCCGCTCCAGCAATCCTTTCTGATGGAAGCATGCTGGAGCCAGCTTCCCTCCAGAGCCCAGTCCCTGCCTTCCCTCCCAGTGCATGGAAGGAGACAGACACAGCATGGCTGAGTGTGTATTGTTTCAGACTGGGAGTCCAGAACCTCCCTTTTCAGTGTTAAATTGATCTTATTGCTACTGAAAACCCGAGACCATCAAATTGCTGCTTTATCCCACAGTTTTCCTTCCCTCCTTTCATCTGAGCCCTCTATTCTTTGAGGGATCACAGTTCCTGCTAGAGGCTCTATATGCTCTGGTAGTGTCAAAAAAAAAAAAAAAAAAACAAACAAAAACAAACCAAACAAACCCAAACCAAAAACAACAACAACAAAAAAGGAAGAGTAAAACACAGAAAAGTTTCAGGATCTTTATTCCATTACATCTCTCACTGTCCTTTGAGGAAGGAAAGCCTTTATCCCACTAAGCAGGTAACCCAGAGCAAGGTAACTTAGAATACAAAGTGCTAACGTGTAGTTAGTGCATGAGTTTGGAGTTTTTGGAGGGTAGGGATTTTGTTGCTGTTTTTGGGAGGGGCTTCTTTTTCAGAAAGACTAAAACCACACTATTATTTTTCTTTCTCATAATAATCACAGTAATAAGAGCACAGCTCAGAAAATACTGAATTGGCATTTCTAAAGCCTCTTGGCTGTCCTGTTTTGCACTAGAAGAGCTATCTTATTGGCACTGGCCTAGACAGTCCAAAGACATAGTATGTGTTGCATCACATGCTAATAGCCAGAAGAGCAACATTTATACTATTTTATATGAATGAGACATGAAGAAAAATAAAGCGTCTTATGGATAACTCAACAAGCTATTCATCTAACTGGACCTTAATTTATTTGATCTATAATAACAAAATATTTCCTCCTTTATAATTTCATTCTTTAAATTCACCAGATGACAGAAGAATATTGTAAGCAGAAATTCTGTACTAGGAACCACATTCCAGTGGTATTGAGAAATCACTTTCTTGTGGTGGAACTAGAAGCCTGTTCTTGGAGCTGCAAGGATTTCTGTTTCTCTGTGATAGTTTTCCGTGTGGTTGAGATGTAGTGTACACTACAGAACAGGCCTTATTTTGGATGCCAATGAACCTCATGGGTAGTAAATCTTTTTTCTTAAGCAATTAAATTTCTGACTTTAATCTTTCATTCTCTTGATAGAAGTGGTTTCCTGGATCAGGCTGAAAGCCAGAAAATAATCGGCGAAACAAAGGTTGCCCCCAGCTCTAAACTACATTTAATATTTCTCTTTCACTGCAATCATCCCTTCTGCTTTCTTTTTATATCTTTTTTTTCTTTCTTCGCTGTAATGTAAGAGATGAACTCTCACAGCTGGGAAAGAGCGAGCATGTTTTGAGACATCCTGTCTTGAGAGACTTGAAGCATCTACACACTTTCTATTATTCATTGAGGCAAAAGTGCTAAAGCTGGAAGAGATATTCACAGTCCTCAATGCCTTATAGGTGTCTTCAAAATGTCACTTACAAACAACACTAATCTAGAAGTCCATGTCCATCACTACTTCACTCTGTCTAGCCTCTTCTTTCAAACCTAGGGGGAAAAACCCACTGGAATGCTGGTATTCCAGTTTATCCCTTCTATCTGTTAATGAAAGATTATTTTAAAAAAAATAAAAATATTAACTGCAAAGGTAATAGCATCTCTATTAACTAGGAGGTCCTGAAATATTTTATTTAAGCAGCTAAATGAACTAGAAAGTATTTGTCCAGTAAGACACCAGTGCTCCCTATAAACTCTACATTCTTTATCTGTAATGAGGCTACAGAGCAGAGGCAGGCATTCATTACCAGTGGTCTTGCCACCTCCGGGGAGGGCTCTTTCCATTAGGAGTTGCGTGACAGGACCATATTTCAAAGTAACACAGAAGACTGGAATGGATTGAGAGATCCATAAAACTGTGAACCTGAAACCTGCCAGAGAGCTTGCATGTCCAGCAGTACATTTTGCATCAGCACGGGCATCTCTGCCTATCAACATGGAAAATACTTTCTGGTTCTGGTGATTGTTTCTTAGCTGGACAGCTTCAGAGACAGTAATGAGACTTAATGCAGGTCATCAAAGCACTCAAGCTCTCTACTAAAATTTGAAAAGGAATAATTACACATACACATCACATAAAATGCATATATATTCCAATGATATCTTGCACAAAATAAATACTTCTTTCTTAATTAAGAGAGTTCTCCATTATTTTTAGGAACACCTAGAATGTTATGGGACTTGGCATTTAGAAAGAAGTTTTCATTGAAAACACCACCTGTGAGATACAACTGCTCTCAGACTGAATGTCAAATCTCCCTTTTCAAGACTTCAGTATGTACCGTCTACCCCTTAATACAGTTACGGGTTGGGTTTTCCCAGGTCTGATCAAGTGAGCCGCCAAGCTGTACTTTTCTCTTCTGCTTCCGTTGTACAATAAACCTAGCATGATTTGTGGGTATTCAGCACTTAAATCTGATCCTGCAGACCTTTAAGATCTTGTTTGAGCCTTTAACCCTGGGATGATAAAGTAAGATGTCTGGGATTATTTAGTCCATATAAACAACCTGCAATTTGTCTTTACGGCCCCTTGTGCAGCTACACCAAATATGGGTCCATATGCCAATCAGTATCATACAAGGACAAGATCAACAGTCCTGCACCCGCTGTGGACTAACAGAAATCCGACAACACATTTCAAAACAATTGTAGACAAAAAACCTACCCTCTCTGGTGCCCTTTCTAGACTATCCAGAACCAGCTGCTGTGTCAACATCTTCCTTTTCCAAGTATCAGTTTATGCAAAATATTTTCATGACTGAAAACAACCATGAAGATGATGGAGTTACCTACTAAATCAGAGCCAGGGAGTATCTCATTGTACTTGAGTGATGGTGAAAGGTGTCTGTTAGCACTATTGACTGGATAGGCTACTGAAGGTGGTGGTAGAATTAGTTCAGTAGGCTTAATTTATCAGGAGAACAGCCTATTGACTTCAAAAACTCAGCCACTGACAGAAGAAAATTGCCATATTTGTTCAATAATTTCAGAAAAATAAATAGCTGTCTTGATCCTCGTGGGTCTGAGAAACTGAGCAAGCAGCCACCGAGCAGACAAACGCTTTGTCCAAGAAACACACCACCTTTCACATTGCTGTGCTCCTACAAACAAGAGCCAGCGCATGATGTAATACTAAAGCTATCAATTTGCTTGACACAAAAGACACTGAGAGGACAGTGAGAACTGCAGACTGAGTGTGCTTTAAGGGAAGCATGTTTCCAAAGAGGTCAAAAAAGTAATTGGGTGGTAATACAATTGTGTGAGAGGATACTAAAGCCTACGGTTATTCATTTTATTACATTTTCTCTAAGCCACAGAACCAACGATCTATCTAGGTTGAAGTTTATTTGGTTACATTTAGAAATATACAGAAAATTAACATCTTGGTGCCACCTTTGGCTTTCCTGCCTAGGGCAGAGTTCAAGATACTCTAGGCTAGATTTCAAAGCTATTGAGCCTGCAGGAAGCAGTAGCTCCCTAAACACACTGAAAACTCAAGGCAGGGCTACTCCAGTGTTAAATGCTACCTTAAGCATAAACTCTTCCTACACATCCCAAAAGGACTTCTGTGATTTTACAAAAGCAGGTGCTCTCTCAGAGAACTGCTGTGGTGTGCTCCTGCAAGCTTCAAACCTAAAACGTGCCCACACTACACTTGGCATGAGAGTGCATTAACTCCTGTAGAAGAGCTTCACAAAATTCATCAGACAGCCCAAGTCTAGGTTTCTAACACTTCTGATTCTTGACACTGGACTATTTAATGGCTAGCACACGTGATCCATTTCACTACTAACTATTAGTATGGCTTCTCCCTGCAACAAAACAAAAAGGAAAGTGACGGAAAGAATTGTGCTTAACTAAATTAACTAGAAGTTAGAAGGAGTTCTATTTAATGGCTGGTGCTTCTGGTGCTTGCCTGCACTAAATATTCGACATATTTGTAGAAACCAAAGCAAAATGTAAAATGTGACTCCATTTCACTGATCTCTAGAAGCTTAACTTCAGATTAACCCAAACTTTGTTTTCAAACAGGTGTCCATCTGTTCAATTATAGTTGCATATCAGAACCATCTGCACCTCCTGGATTCAGCTGCTCAGAAGGATGACTTTGATTAAGGGTGGGTTTCTTTAACTGAATGTGCCTTTGAGCATTGCATTAACTAGATGTTCTTCAAAGCTAATTCATTGCTTGACTTTATGGATTGGTTATGGCTTGAATCTCAAAAGCTAACAACTTACTTCCCCATGGATTAAATACACAGCTACTTCTTTATATGGCAGGAGGTCCATCTTGGCAAGTCTGTGCCCAAATCATGAGAAAGGGCATCAGCCAGCCACTGCCTAGGACAACTTTGGTCTACCATGGTACCTGCCTTCACCCCAGCTCCCAGGAATGCAGAAACACAAGCTATCCTGCCTGCATGAGCTTGGCAGAATGCACTGGGGACAAAGTTTCTGCTCTAATTTTTCCAGATCTCACTTCCTGTTACACAGAAGAAGGTGAAAGACAGAGTTCATTCCAGAATTAGACTATTCTTATTCTGTTCTGAAACACCACGTTTCCTGTCTCAAAGTGAGTGCCAGGTGTAGGTGGTACAGATCATGTGACAATTCCCAAGCATCTCAGCAGCCTGTTCTGCTTTAACTGCAGGGGGCTGATAACTGCTCTGCAAATACCCACTACCTGGGGCAATGAACATATTGACTTTCACCAAGACAATCAGAAGTTACTCCCCAGATGAGGCAGTAAACATGCCTGCATACTTGCAATGATTGCTTAATTTGTTGTACTTATTTACTGTTCTGTCTGAGAGCACTATTACTTGCTACGGCAAAGCGCTAATAAAATCCACTGCTGGTAAAAGTCTAGTGAAATCACCTGGCATAGATTTACTAGAGTGATACTTTGTGTTTAATAAAGTTCAGTGCTTTTCCCAGATAAATTTGCAGGGACTGCTATTTCCTTTACAGTTGTCTTGACTGTAGCTGCGCTTGTGTATTCTGTCACCCCAGAATGATTTGTCCTAAAGAACGGTCAGTCCTCCAAAATCTCAAACAAGCTATGTGGTAAGACTGACAAACTTTCTAGAAGCCCTAATGAGGCCAAACCCACCAGTGCTGATGGGGAGCACCTCACAGTCAATCCACTGACCACTGAACTCAGTGGGGCACAGACAACTCACAGGTGGTGTTGAACCACTTATGTGGCCAAAGAACCAGCATCGCACTGGGCTCTGTTATATTCTAACATCAACATTACATGGATTTACTCAGAAATTGCTTGTTTCAGGTGATATCATTGCAAGGAAATCTGGTGGACAAGATAGACCAAGACAGATATTAAAAAACAAAAGTTTTAAAAAGATCATTTCTCCTCTCCTGAGCCAGAATGCTAAAGCTAAATCTTATTTCCACAGAGATCTCCATTTTATTCCCCTCACAATCCTTCTTGTTCTCTAAAACCCACATACATGCCATTAGGCAATAAGCTTAAGCATATCAAACAGCAGGCAATTAATGTTAACAACTGACTCAGTCTTCCTTTTCTTTCAGCAGTAGTTTGTGGTCTTATTGAGCAGACTTTAGAAGAGAAATAGAAGAAATTGAATACATACCAACTAGCAAAAAATAATACACCCCTAAAAGGGAAAAAAACCCCAGAAACTGGATGCGACTGCAGAACCTATATTCAACATGTATTCAATGTTTTGCCATTCAAAGGCACTTTCACTCACTGCCAGCAAGGCGGAGAATGGCAGTAGACATTTGTCAACTTCCATGTATGTGTCTCCTGTTTACTCTTCACTACATACTTTTTTCTTATAAGTCACTATGTCAAATGCCAGGATTTTGGCATTGAGCTGTGGCTCAGTATTCCAGACCTCAAGAACCATGTTCAAGTTAGAGTAGTTTTTATAAGGCAATGCAAGATTATTTTCTTCTTTAACGGTACCATCAAGAGTTAGGAAGTGGTTATGCTGTCTGTTGGTCAACTAGTCTAAAATTGTTACCAAAAAGTGGAAAGTAGTTAGTGAAAATTATTTTCCATTATTAGACCCAGCAAATCCTCAGTGATCTGCATTCTAACGAGACAGCAATAATTCTGACATAGTCTGAAAAATTAGAAATCTCTACTGACTACACAGCTTTGTCTTCTAACCTAATGGACAAGAATTAATAGCAATGTTTTTAAGAAAACCAGTGAAAACCACAGCTGAAACTTCAGGAAGGCATTATACATTGTAAAGAAAATATTTTGTCACATTTTCCAGTCATCCTATTGCTTTTATTCATATGGAGCCAGTTATTAGAAAGTATCTTGTTCACCTGAAGAAGATACATTTCCACCCCTAAAGGCTTTGTCCGTAACACAAATAACCAGGAATTGCTGGTGCTCCAAATGACGATGCACAAATTAGTACCTTCTATCTGGCATGGGTGCAACAGCATTTAGAAAATAAAGGGTAAAGAACACACTTAGCAAACCTGCAGGCATGCAAAATCCCCATACACACAGAAGTAAACTAAGCATCTCTAATGTCCTCTCTCATCACTCAAGAGGGACATGTGAAAACTTCACTCAAAATATTTGCTACGTCAACAAGAAGAACGTTCACCTTCTCCTAATGGGTGGTAATTTACAAGCCCAGAGTGACAGTCTCATTACCACACACAGAGAAAGGCTTCGAGTTTAGACTTGCGCCAGGCTGAGCCCCAGGACTCCAAGAGGACTCTCAGTTCCCTGCACAATGGGAGACCAAAACGCAAACCAAACAGAGGCTGTTCCAGGCAAGATAGCACTGAACTGCATGAGGGAAATAGGTTAGAAAGAATAATCATCAAGTGGGTGCGTGGTGTTTTCAAACCAGCATTTTAAATGTTGTTCTTTGAACTTCGAAGTCAACCTGAAACACAAGTACATGCTGAGCGACACTTTGCAAACAGGCTGGGATCCATACGTTACCCAAACCCTGTCACCAGGGCCATCAAATTTGATGTTTTGGGAATAAGAGCTAGGCAAGCACCGCTCTGCTTGTGCAATGATTTAAAGACAACAAGCAGCACATACAAGCAGGTCTTCTGAACCCTGATGTTGCACACAGAAGTGCACCACCAGCAAAACATTTGTGCTTGTGTTTCAGGGAGGCAAGTACTGTATACACACACCCACTGAAAATATACACCCACCCAGCACATCTCTGGAAAGGACTCTTGCTGAGGCAAAACTTTTTCTCTCAGAGATCAGTCCTTGATTCTCCTTTCCCCCCAAGAGAGAAGTCAGCCAACTGTTTGGTGTGAAAACAAATTCTCCCAGTGTGGCCACAAGCTGAGCTAACACAAGAAACATTTCCTCTTGCCCAGCTTCTGCAGATGATGGGACTTGGTCCCAGGGCATTGTATTTAGTTTCAGTCTAGAGCTGCAGATCAGCCCAAGGCTGGGAATCCCACCCTTGCCCTGTTATGAAGGAAACAGTGTTGAAAGGAAAGCATTTGCCTCCAAGAGGGGGGATTGTTTTTGAGGACTGAACATTTAGCTGTTTAGGGTACAAACCAAGCAAAGGAATTTAGCCAGAAGTCGACTAGGGGAATAACACACAACTTCTCTCAGTATAATGTAATGGCTTTGTTAACTAAGTTAGAAGAGGAGCAGAAATTCAGTGGTATTCTAAAAAGAGGCAGCTCATATTTTAACGGAGTAATTCAGACCTGATGAAGTGTATATGCATTTATTTACCTCTGTCTTGGTACATAACTCAAATCCATCTAGGCAGCTATCCTTCTGGGCAGCAGTTCTGTGGAACAACAAACAGTGGTGCACATACACACACAAATTCACACTGATTTTATGAAAGAGTCACCAAATTTTGGCCAGACATGAGCTATATTCATTGCTTCAAAACCAAAGCTAGGATCCCATTCTTCAGTGTCCAAATAAGATCACCTAAAAAGAACATGTGGTACTTGCACAGCATTGCTATGCAAAGACACACTGATCCTTAGGGCCACAGAGCTATGGACAGCCAGATCCTCTCACTCACTACATGATCACTCACACAAAGCTAGAGCATCCTACTGATTATTTTTGCACATGACCCAAATACTGGGGAGAAAAAAACCCAAACCAACAAAGAAAACCCACCCCAAAGCACCCAATTCTCCTTTCCCCAACCTTTTCACTTTAGAAGCAAAGCACACAGTGAGTTTGAAGGTTTACATTAACCTTGTGAGGCTTTCTAGGAACTTCAAAGCCCCATGGCTCTGACACAAAAAGTGCCCAGACTATATAAACCCAAACCTTGGATGGTATTAGGTGCTGAGTGGGTCCTAAGAATGTCTGACCTTGTTACCCCTACACTACAGTCACCACTGTAACCACAGCCTGGTGCAGAGGTACTTCAACATAAAATTCAGCTGAGTAACAGAGTTTAGAATTTCAGCATTTGGACTTTGCTGAGCTCTGACCTAAACTCTGCTGGTTCCTGGATAGGCAGCTTACAGTTCAAGAACATCTGCCACCTTCTTCAAATACAGCAGCTGTTACAGTCTAAGAACATAGATGGGTCTCAACCCAATTTCTTTGAAGCTTTGAAGTCCAACTTTGAGATCCAGCCGGGAAAAGAATCGGCTCTCAGAAGGAGGATTATTTCTGAGGACTAAACATTTAGCTACTAAGAGTGCAAAATGTACAGCAATCTAGTCAGATCTATGTGCTGAACTAGGAGAACAACATCCAACATCAGGAAGCAATATAGGCTACCCATCTGTACAGTAAAGCTTTAGAACATCTACTGCAAAAGTCTACATTGAAACTTTTTGAGAGTCGGGCACCAAACTGGGCAGCCCTTCCCATGTGTTAATTGAGTTGAACAAGCAGAAAAAATAATTAAGGGATGGAGAAAAAGTAATGGAGCTTGTACTTTCACTAAATCTAGCCACTTATTTTTTTTCTTCCCACTCTCCTTCAAATAGCTAAGATTTCCTCTCCCAGTATCCTGGGACATGTGGTGGGAAAAATGGGACAAATCAATTCACACCTCTAAAATTATGCTACTGTACCCAACACCCACATACAGAGACTCACTGGACCAAATCAAGGGGCCCTGTTAGTGCTGGGATTTGCAGGCAAAAATCTTCATCGCTCATTCTTCTGGCACCAGGCAGGAGCCTGGAGCTTTCAGAAGTTTATTATTCCTGTTCCACAGTACAGAGTGTTTCACTGATGTATTTAAACAACCTCCAGTTTAAAAAAAAAAAAAAAAAACAAAACAAAACAACCAGATACATGCTTATCACTGCCAGGGGAGTGATGTCAAACTAACACCAGCCAGCTCTGTGGGAAGGTCCAAGCTTCCAAAAGCCAAGGGAAAGGAAGGAGGGACCCACTCAACCACTGCAGCA
Organism: Pachycephala philippinensis; assembly: GCA_013397055.1. Classification (NCBI taxonomy): domain Eukaryota; kingdom Metazoa; phylum Chordata; class Aves; order Passeriformes; genus Pachycephala; species Pachycephala philippinensis. The sequence goes on from VWZT01001059.1 coordinate 1,870,067, forward strand.
CAAGCAACACAACTCCCAGGAGAGGAGGCAGCCCAGACAGAGCTCACTAAAGACATATTTTAGCAGCTAGCTCTACTGAACCAAAGTGAATGGCCTCCAGCATAGCTTTGTAAGCTGTTCTTTTCCAAGTATGAGGTATTTCCTAGCTACTCAAGGCATCTCACAGGACGAGATAGAAATCCTGATGCCTTCAAGAAGTCTTAGCAAGCGATTCTGGCTTAGGACTACTGACATTTCTTTTCTCCTTTCTCATCTTCAAAGTCGTTTTGCTGCACATAATCTTTCCATCTTTCTCTTCTGAAACTTTTACTCCCCTCTCTCCTAACAGCCTCTATGAAGGCAAATCAGTTTTTCACTTACCTTTTAGTCACAGATCACTTGCCTTGGAGTCATACCAGTCCACCCAAAACAAAGGAACAGTATCCATTAAAAGATGCATCTAGCTATTTCCACCTATCCTTTCTTACACAGCACTCCTGTGTTTAACTGCTGGTTGAGGGAGCTTCAACACACTCAAAATATGCATTTATCAACACAGTTCTCAAAGACAAGGATCTTCCTAGCTACTCACTACTCACACTTACACTAACTCAGACCAAGCTGACCCAACAGCCCATTGCAAACTTAAGAACACTAAACTTTCTCCCATCAGCCCCCCAAGGCTCACAGCCCTTCTCTGGGCTCCTGCTGGGTCTGTACTAATTCGTAGCAGCTGCAGCTTGGATCCAGCTTTCTCTCAGCTGATGCTGTTTCAAGTCAGCTCATACTGAGATAACAGAGCTTAGTAGATGACATTAGTTTTTCTGACTAATACATTTCTTCTTTTGAGGAAAAACACAGTGTCAACCTTAAAAGGGCTTTTCCCTGATTTGCTAGAGGAAAAAAAGGCTGAAAATCCTGCAGTATGGGGACCCTTAAGGGAACCAAAGCAAGCACCAGTTCCTGCCCTAGGACGACACGGTGTTCCCCTTTACCGGGAGCACCATGCGGAAGGAACTACTGTTTTTCCTTACAAAGAACCGAGATAAAAGACCCCAAAGCCTCTCTTCTTCCCAAAAGAAAGGATTGTCTTCTTAAACAAATACTCAGAGGTAAGGACATATCAAAATCCATCCCAAATGACGAAAACAGTTAAATCTACACTGAGGCAGGAATTTGTTTCTCACTGAAGTCAGCAGGATCTAAGTGTGCAAGTTCCTCGGAAACTGACTAACAGGATGACCGAGCCCAGAAACACAGACCCTTGAAAGCCTGGTGATAGAGTTTGGATCTATGTTTGTAAAGCAATGCATACAGGCACTGCCCTGAGCACTGCCCAGCCACAAGGCTGTTGTGCAGCTGCCAACACAGCACTCTAATAAACTGAGGAGAGGTTTTGAAATTTGCTTGGAAAAAATTGGGCCACAGCTAAAGGACATCATCAGAAGGTTTGCTTATCAAGGATCTGGATGACTGAGATTTAATAATGGATGATTAGAAAAGCATTGCTGCATTTCAACGGTTTGAATAGTGCCACTACAGTCCCAGGGAGAGCAATTCAAGTTTGTTTGAACCAGTACCAAAGGAAAACTACTTTCATGAGTTGAGGATTGACCAGTCAGCTTTCACATACAGTATTAAGCTTTACATTTGCCATGGTGGATAATGAATGATAGAAGAAATTCTCTGTGTATTGAGAAGTTACTTTTCACCTCTATTTTTAAAATTATTTTATTTATCCAAGGTTACTTGTGGGAAAAATTAATGGTTAATCAAACACATACTACTTAGTTTCAAAAATAATAAAGGACTTTTTAAAAGGAGAGAAATGAGAGTACCAAATTGACTTGAATTTATTTGACTTGAATTTTCTTCTCATATGGGAAAGCAAATGAATATTTATATACTGTAAAGTCAAGCGTCTAGCCACCAAAACAATGTCATCAAAAAGCGATCAGGAGAAGAGGTCTTATTATTTGAATAGATTTTTTCCTTCTGTGGTTCTTTCTTCTTGAAGTCTAAATAAACACTTTATTACACTCCCATATTTCATCTCTTGGAAGTTTGGGGAGATGGCAGGCCCCTGTGTTAAAAGAGAAAAAGTTTTTCTCTTGGTAAGCAGCAAGAGTAGGGCCCTGAGGAATCAAGGGAGAGGCTTCACAGCCCAAAACAATCACCCATTCAGACTGATTAAGATGAGACACCGTGGGAAGACATTTCCAATACTCCCCAGTTTAGCCAGAGGAAAGCAAGTAGTCGTAAGCACACTGCCGAAAGGAGCAGAGACCTCCACCCTTATAAGATATACACCATAAAACACAAGATAACAGTGCCCAGGGGAACATCACCTGAAGTCCAAAGGTTAGGCATCTCAAGCTCTTCACCGGAAATCAATTAACCACCAGTACAAAGTGTTTGTGTACAAATGCTTTAGGCAGCCACATGGTTCTGTAAACTCTCCATCTGCGAGATGTGGATCTCGCTCTCCCTCTCTTTGCTTTGCAGCAAGAAGTAGAGGCACTCCAAAATTCAGAAGGATTGTCCCCTAGCCCTTCTGGGAAGTGATTGCACACCCAGCTTCAGAGGAGCAGTGAGCACCAACAGAGAAGTGCAGGAGAACAGGGAGGACTGCAGGGCTGTGACTTCCCAGCCTGGCTGGGCTGCAGCTCCAAGGTGCCCAGGGCATCACCTGGGAGATACTGCTGGCAAGCCACAGCTTTGGCAAAACAGCAACAACTGCTGCTTTTTCTAGTGACTCAAGACTGACCCAGGTGGTACCACTCATGCCAGCCAAAACCTTGCTGTGACCCAGCTTAGGTTTCAGGTGAATGAGAGCTTGGGAGCTTGGAGCTGTTGTGGATTTTCGGGTAAGATGACACTTGGGTATTGTAGAACAAATGGCATTTTTCTTATTGAAACTTCTTAATTAAAAAATTTCAATAGGAGTTTTCCCTCCTAGTGTCAGCTAGATATAAATGTTGTGAAACAAACCCTTCCAGACATCAAAGCAAGAGTGATTGCTTCTGGGTTTCAGACCAAGCCTGAAACTGGATCCAGAGCAGTACTTGCAGACATACTTTTTCATTTTTAAGAGCCATTGCCCAATGTGTTTTCCCAAGGCCTCAAGCTTCACTCCATATGAGCTTCATCTCTCACATTCCTCCCAGTGGCCAGACCATTGTTTGTGAGCATCCTCAGTAAAGCTGCTGTAAATAATTTACACAATCCTCAGCCAACCAAGGCTGAGATGGTACAACCAGGGCCACGGGAACATCTCAAGCTATAGCTGGGTTACTTTGCACGTGATGTGAAATGAAAAATAAAGCCCTGAGCATTCCAGTCATACCAAGTGTGCTCCTGATAGCACTTTTAAACAAATCTCCACTGTTCCAGGGACAGAGCAGAACTGGAGTCTGTCTGCTTCGATTTAAATCTGTCCCTGAATGATGTCCATGAGTTAACAGGGAGAATTACAAGGGAAGGAACAAATAAACATTACAAAAAGAAAAAGAAAACCAGACTTTTTAAATATTCAGATGCCTGCATAGTTCCCAGGCTAAGCATCCATGTGTTAAAGAAAAAAAACAATCTTCTCAACAGCGCACAAGCTCTAGAAGCTCTGAGACTGTGTAACCTATCTGGGAATCAGGTATGGATTTATGGGGGTGATGTGGGGGGAAAGGAGAAGGGTAATCCCTGACTTGTTCCCATGACCTGTGCCTTGCAGGGCATGTGGTCTCAGGCCATACAACAGGGTTGTCTGTAGGCACACGACCCACCCCATGTGGGCTGGTGTACAGGTTGTCCTCTCCAGAGAGGTGAGAAACCACCCAAAAAGTGCTTTTGTCTGTCAACAGGGGCAATACACCTGGTGGTGTGGTCAAGTGCAAAGAACTTTAGCTACTGCAGATGAAGTAGAGGTCTGGCTGCTACTGATTTTTAGGACCATTTCTGCCTTTGCTTTCTACTGCAGCAAGGGAAAGGCTTGTGTCTTTTGTATGTAGGTACCCCAGCCAAAGCCATTCCAGTTTTAGGACAACGGCCCCATGAGCCTCCATTTGTGTCCACACCTATGCTGCTGCAGGGCAAACAGAAAGTCCATGTAGACCCTTTCTACACCAGGAGCCCAAGTCTGCAGCCACCAGTCACAGGCTGGTGTTAATGTACAGTGCTGAAACATAGCAAGTCCCCAAGAAGTGACAGTAGGTCACTCTAATGGTATCTAACTTGTCCCACAAAAAGCTATCTAGGTTCCCATTTGGCCCAGATATCATATTTATGTGGTTCAAATTTATGCCCACGTTTAATGCAGGAATGTTAGAGATTAAGTGTAATTTGTGTTTGTACTTCTAATAGCTACCTAGAAAATATTAGACAAAGCCAATAAAAGCAAAAGCTTTCCCCTGTCTCTCTCCTGAACCTCCTCGTCAGCTTAACCCAATTTTCCAAGTGACTTAGAGGCCTTTAAATAAAATGAAATCCTAATGATGTCACTGCCATGAATAATTAATTGTACCAGTACAATCTCTCAAACAAAATCCATTCTCATTAGATTAGAGGTTTTCTCAAGACACACGAGTTCATTATGGCATTTTTACATCCTTCTTGTCTCTTATGTTTCTTTGTCTTTCCTTATCTGTGTCTTTTCTTATTTGTGTCTGAGACACAGGACTCCATCACCTCAGTAGCCTCCAAAGCAACATTCCAATACCCAGGGAAGAGACCTCCTACACAAGCAGGCACACGGTGGCAGAAGTTTGAGAGCCCTGTCTGCAACTTATATGCATCCCAGTGGCAGGGGAAGTTCACTGAACACTCCTGTTTCCAGAGTCCAAGGACTCTGAAAGGTTTACCCCTCTCTGTTAAAAGCTCTAAACCTTGAACAGTTTAAGAAGTATGGTTCAAGTTTAGTGTGAAATCTTTGTTAAAGCTATTCTCAGTGTCTTAAGATACAGGAGGTTAAAGAGTATTGCTATTCTGATATCAATAACTGGGCACCCATCTCTTTCTACCCAGCTTTCTAGTCAGACTAGTAAGGATAACAGGTGAATTCAAGGACAGAGGATCATAAGCATTGCACATAAGAATTGATTTGTCTACTAACATTTTGGTAGGCAAAACTTCCAAGACACTCAGAGCCACATTTATTCAAAGACCAAAGAAACTATTTTAAAAAGTATAATAGGAGTTATTCACAGTATCCTTAGTAATAGCCTTTGCCACAAGGAATAAATCTTCTGATCATACATGACCCAATTTAAACTGCTGGCATCCAATATGTTTTATTCTTAAGCCTCTGAGAGTCCAGGCTCATCCAGTGGAATTTTCTTCTTTTGAAAGTGACGATAGTATAAGGAATGAGAGCTCCCTCAAGTCTTCAAAGCAACTATTATTATTCTTTTGGAAGAGGCATAAAAATAAAGTCCAGATCACCAAGAGTATTCAGGAATCTAATTTTATTTTTCACAGAGGCAAGCATTACTTTCAGTGTCGAGGACACATTCCAAGTCTGATAACTACACTTCATCTCTTCCATGTGCCCTGTGACTTCAGTGGGACATGGAATCATAAAATGGTTTGGGTTGGAAGGGACCTCAAAGATCATCCAGTTCCAAACCCCTGCCATGGGCAGGGACACCTTCCACTAGACCAGGTTGCTCAGAGTCCCATCCAACCTGGTCTTGAACACTTTAAGGGATGGGACACCCACAACTTCTCCGGACAACCTGTTCCAGTGCCTCACCACCCTCACAGTAAAGAATTTCTTTCTCATATCTAATCAAAACTATTTTCAGATTAAAGCCATTCCTCCTTGTCCCGCTGCTACGTGTCCCTGTAAAAAGTCCCTCTCCAGCTCTCTTGTTGGCCCCCCCTTTTAGGTACTGGAAAGCTGCTCCAAGCTCTCGCCAGAGCCTTCTCTTCTCTAGGCTGAACAACCCCAGCTCTCTCAGCCTGTCATCATGGGAGAGGTGCTCCAGCCCTCTGACCATCTTTGTAGCCCTCCTCTGGACCTGCTCCAACAGGCCCATGACATTTCTGTGCTGAGGACCCCAGAGCTTGACTCAGTACTCCAGGTGAGGTCTCACAAGAGCAGAGTAGAGGGGAAGTATCACATTTCTGGACCTGCTGGTCTTGTATGGCATTCCTGCAGCAACACATTACTGCCCTAAAACTCTGGATGCTTCCTCACAAACTGCAAACTCTGAAAGAACATGCTGGTAACAGGGTGCTGGATCAGAGAGCTGAAAGAGAACTCTGCCGTGTAACAGGATTCCTCAAGCACCACCTACACCTACCTGTGGTCTTCATCCCCATCACTCTTCTTGGGAAGATACCATGTCCATGGTTAGGAATCATCTTCTGGCCCACGTTTACTCTTGGAAATTATAACCATTCCTCTTTAGGCCAGTTTTGTCCTTCATGCTACAGAGCTGTTCTTCCTGACAGTTTTTATCTCCTTGATGTGTTCATAGGCAACATTCATCATTTCTCAGTTTTCACCTTCTTAGATGATTTAAATTCTCCTGGTGTTCCAGGTGTCTCTTTCCTCCATACCACTCCACTTTGGAGATTCACCGTGGTGAAAATGAGAGAGTGGAACTACACACAGCAAGATACACTAACACCTTGAACAGTGGAGTTAGTAATTCATACCCTTCTGCCAATTCCTCATTTGAGGTACCTTAAGACACCGGGATTGTAGCTATTTTTTTCTGGTTTCTTTGCACCTATGACTCCCTGTAAACATCTGATCATGCACCATGCCCTACACGCTCTTCCTTTGCTGTTTCCAAATGCTATGCTTTTGGTTTGTAAGAGTAATTCTTGTTTTCACCATCCTCTTCATATTGCTGGTGCCTCATAACTTCATGTCAGTACCAAGTTTCACTGGCACTCAGGGCCTGGCCACAGACGTGCCCTGGCTAGGAGGACTTTAACCACGACATATAACCTACCATTGGAAAAGCCCATAGGGAAGAGATGTTATCCCATTACCATCTGACTGCCTATGGCAATCCATCCTTAGAAACACTGCTAGTTTTTATGCAAGATCATTAATTGAACTATTCAGTATGAATTCTTTTCCTCAGGGCTATGTTTAAAACATGTCTCCAGCCCTGTAATCCCCCTGTCAACAAAGCTTCCCATTATCTCTTCTTTATCTAGCTTTTGTATTCGTCCCTATCTTAACCATGTAAACTAATAAATTGTCTCAAAGGACAATAAAATCTGGTCTACCAGACGCAACGTTTCATGTTCCAGTCATCTCTCCACCACTTTCTTACAAAGCTTATGTCTTTATTCAAAGTCAAGGCAAGTTCTGTACTTCTGATGTCAGCAGCTCCAAGACACCTCTAATGCCAAATCCTCGAGCTCGTTAGCTCTCCTTGATCCATTCATTCCTACTCACAAAGTTTGCTCTCCTGAAATAAAGCACCTTAGTTTTATTTAACAACTTTTTGATTTAAAAGAACTCCACGAGCGTTCAGTCAATCCAAGCAGTTTGGTTTGATTTTGGCAACCACTTCTTTGGTAACATCCATGCTGCTGGAGTCTACAGTACTGATGACTCCTATTACGACTAGTGAAGAAATCTGCAAATTACTAGACACAAGAGTATCTGGATCCTACTAGTCCTAGATACTGTTCTCCCACCTAGATTTTACAGATGAAATTTAATTATAGAAACCCACCTGTTTGTAAACCTGAGTATGTGCAATCAGGACTCAAAGCATTATACCAGTAGATTTTTTTCTTTTACCATTCTTCCCATAAATATTTAATCAAAAGTGTGTCCATTTGACTAGTGTTATCCCTTTTTTCCTTCTTTGTCATACTGTGAAAAGATAATTATCATCACCTTTAGCTTTATTAATCTGTCCTGAATAGTGCACCTCTTTGGACCCGGATTTTCTTTTATGATCTCTGTTCCTAAAGTGTATTTGCAATCCCACTGAGATCCTTCACCAGTAGATCATATGACTTTACTGCAATGTTAATTACATGTTTGTGTTAATCCCTGCTGGCCTTGACATGATGGTTGTCTTTTTAAAAGAAACTGAAATTGTATATTTACACATTATACTGCATATCTATATGCCCTAGCAGAAAATCTGACAGTCTAGTACCTGAAATTCTTCTTCTACACATAAACCATCTTGCAGCAGATTCTGCTGGTATATGTGAGTAGGCTGTACAAACTGAGCAGCAGCTCCTTGGATATACCTAAGATTGAAGGTGAGTGCTTGTATGTCTTTGTGTATATACAGAGTGAGTCAGTCTGTTATCCCTACAAGGAAGATCACTATAGCTATTAAACGACAATGGGCAAAAACATGAATGTAGCCATTAAAATCAAAATCAAATTGATTTTGGAGATGATCATTATCCACATATGCAATTCCAATTTTTCCTCTTAAAAATGGAAAATTCTACACAGACAGAAGGGCAGTGCAATGAACTCTATAGAAAACTTAGAAAATCAGGATAATTCACCCTGGATGTTCTTTGACCTAATTTCTTTATCTTCCGGCATCACAAGGGCTAGAGAATATGAAGTGGTATCATCTGCACTGTGGATACCAAGGCAACAGGCTCTCTCTCAGCTTAAGTACAAAGTAAAATCTCATGGTATCAACAAAGCTCTCTGAAACCTGTTTCAATGATGCTAATTTTGCTCTCAAATACATGATTTGAAAACTCACCTGTATTTGTGATCTTACTATTGTTTGTACTGTTGGGACACTGCAGACCCTCAGTGATGGACAATTATATCGTTTGAAGCGAAAGACCCTCCCCAAGAAATGTAGAAACAGTTTAGCCTGGTATCTTATCGGACATGCTTTCACAGCCTCCATTTCAATTAGTGGCATCTTATACTGCCAAACTCTTCACAATAGCCCCAGTGCAATTTAAAACCATTGGCAAGCACGGTTTTTGAACTGACATGGAAATACCAGGAGAGGCGAGAAGGGCCAAGGGAAAAGCAAAGATTTTCCCAAGTGACCATTCAGTGTTTTCATACACCACAAAAGCCAGCTTCCAAACAGAGCTTTTCTGCAGCAGCTCTGAATGCACAAAGTCCAGGGTCTTTGTCCACATTAATAGAGAGGCTCCAAAAGCAGAATGAAGCAATGTGTTAGCCAAAAAGAAATCGGCCTGGGTATGTACTATGGAATGGAAAGAAAATACAACCATTAGATATTTCTTACTTTAAAAAAAAAAAA
>VWZT01001059.1:1879280-1894031 GCA_013397055.1 Pachycephala philippinensis
TTATAATAAGCCTACAATTTCCTGCACAAGTTCTTTAGCTTGGCTGACAAAAAAAAGGTCTGGTATTATTTCCCTTCAATAAATATTAAAATTCTACCTCCTTCTTTAACAGACATCAGGCATTTCAGAATGTTTACAAACACACAGCAAAGGGGAAGAGACCTTCCCAACAGTTTTCCTCACAACATATTCCCTGAGCTTCACCATCTGTTTTTCATCACTGCCCATCTTCATGCTACACCAGTCTCTCAGAAACAAACCAATACCAAAACAAGAAAAGCAAACTTTAACTGTATGGTTATCACACTAACCTATGCCTCACATTTCACACATGGAATCTCCTTGAAGTGCAGTCACAAAAAAGGGAGTGAAGTCAGTACAGAGAAAAATGAAAGGAAATTGGGATCACTCTGGACACACGAGCCAAGGAAGAGAGAAACTGAAGGATATATGGTAGTATATGTTTCACATACAAGTAAAATTATGCATGTCTGTAATAACTCAGATAACTTTGGGGCCAGATCTTTGCATAGTGCAAACTGGCCCAAATCCACCCAGACTATTAACTGGCTTCATTTGATGTGCAAACAACAGATGAAGGGGGACAAATGTTCTAGGGTTCTGCCGACATTTTACTCTTATGTGTTTCCCTAGAAATTCGACCTCAACGTGCTGTCCAGGCAAGTTAAGTGCCTTAAAAATGTGCATTCCTAGTTCCTGAACAGGACTTTGGAACAATAACTATGGTCCCATGAGACAGAATCTTTGACAGCAATGTCCCCTTAAGATATTGCTGTTGAATAGTGTTCTCATAACACATCATGCTGCCCCCCTCCATTGCACCAGTTGAGAGTCTCATGTGCCCGTGCTGGGAATGAGACCAGAGAACTGATCCAGTCTTTGAAACCCTGTAAGCATGACTACCTCTACAAGCTTCAGCCGCTGCCTGGTGCTGTGCTATGACGCTGGGTAATGTCACCAGTATTACAGTACTGGATCTCTGCAGATCCTGTCACCTGACTTAGTAAAGGGCCTCAAAAGCCCTTGGGCCAAGGCCATAGAAATTCCAGCCCTCCCCAGAGAAATGCATTTGGCAAAGCAGTAGTAAGAAGGTATCATTTGTCCTCCACAGCAGGGCCTGCGAATGATTCAGATGACTTAAGAAAAATGTTTGCTTCAACAATTAAAAAAAATATTTGTTCTGAAGTACAAATGGATCCATACATCATAGCTATTTACTAGGAAGACCCACAATGTCTTTTGCACTACGTCTAACTGGTAAAAAAATTAATTTAAGACATATCAAAACCAAGTCATGTATAATCATCTTAATTAACAATATTCATGCTGTAACTTAAGTATTACACTGCATCCTTCTGGCCACAGGGCAAAAAAATTCTTTTAAATCAACAGCATTGAAAAACTAGCATACAACTCAATAAACTGATGATTCCACATTTCCCAGAGCCTACTCTGTGTCACATAATCTGGGGGCTGGGTTTTTTCAACCAGATGAAGACAGCAGGGTGCCTAGCTTGTTACAGCACTGCTTCACCAAGCAGCAGCATTACCACAAGCATCTGAATGGGAGAATCTAGCAGCTCGGGAACAGGCAAGCTACAGACACGGCTGTTTGGAGGCATGTTTGGAATATGAAGCCCTCGAGCCAGAGAAAAACTACAATAGGAGCAATTTAGCAGTTCTCTCGCAATACTTCATCCACTTATCTCAAGCAGGACTCACGGAGTGAGTGAGCCCTCATGCCAGCTGCAGGAACTCACCTCTGCTGAGGGTACCGCAGGAGGGTTTGCGTTAGGAATGCTTTGGGTTAGGGATGCTTTTTTGAAGGGAAAGCTACCCAGCCTTCTCTGGCAGCATCAGCTATCTCCTGAAGGTGAACGCCACACTCCTGCTTGCAAGGAGTCTTGGTAACAGTGAAAAGAAACACCTTTTTAAACACAGAACCTCTGCTCTGCACGTTCACTAACCACAGTGACCTGCGGCCGCAGGACAAGCACACAACTGGCTCTCCCTACACACGAAGCGAACCCAGAAGCGCCGTCCGTGGCCCAAGCGGCAATTCCCGCCTCGTGCCTCCGCCTGCAGCAGTGCAGCGACAGGCTGGCCCGCAGCCGAGCGCCGGTAGCCCGAGCCCCGGTGCCCCGGTGCCCCCGAGCCCCCTCAGGTCGGGCGGCGGCGCTGGGCGGCGGCGCCATCTAGCGGCGCGTTGGCGCAGCGCTGCCACCGCCCCGCCCGGGCTCCGGCCCTGCCCTCAGCACCCCCGATCACCCCCTCAGCAGTGACGTGCTCTCTTATTTTGTCTATTACTCATTTCCTTAATTATCTCTGGCTGACAAATTAGAGCGTCAAGTGGCTCGCCGGCTAGACAAGCGGCTGGTTTATTTTTACGGCAGCGTATTTGCACGTTGCTGTGGTTATTTCATGGCTACGGTTTAACCCTGCACCAAGTTACGAAACAAAACACTGCAAGAAAGCCACCCAAACACGATAACTTTAACACAAAGACCAGGTTTTGGCTTTCCTGTCCACCCAGCAGTCTTTCTAAAGCCGTAAAGAAGATATGTGCACGCACACACAAAAAACCCCTCAGATTTTAAAACTGAACGTTTCCACAACTCAATTTACATCTGTCTCATGAACTCCTCACATGTAGCTTCTTCCTCTCCAGATTTCTGCAAAGCTAGGGGAAAAAATGTCAACAGTCTTTCTGTAAGTTTTCTCCTACTTAAACACACCTCACCACTATGCGAGCAAACTCCAGTTGCAGCTGCCCTGGTATAAGCTCCCTACTCCAAAAATTACCAGTAATTTTGCAGTTTATTCCTAGGACAACTAAAACTATGTGAGAATCATCCATCAGCATCACTGACACACACTAAGGGAAAAAAAAAAAGTTATTTTATACAGCAACATTTCCTTATGTTGTTTAAACGAAGCCTAAAACAAGCACAAACTAAACTTGATAGAGGAGAAAAATTGTCTTGGCAAAGAAGTGGAAATGCTGCTTATGTACCACGGGAATTCTCCCACTGGACACTGTGCTTGCCTCCGCACATACAAAAGAAGTTAGCCAGTCCTAACCTCTTTATGGATAGTTCCCTCAGGTCCCATATGTGCTTCCCTCCTCTCCCATCAGTGCTACTGGGTTGATTGGCCTGTAAATAAGTCTAAACTGCTAAGCATTTACATTAGTCACCCAGTTTCCTTCCAAAGCAAGAGCTGGCATAGACAGCTGCAAGTGAATAAATCCAGCCAAGAGAAAGAAGCTGCAGCTGAAAAGGTACTCCAGATCTAGCATTCTTGCAGAGCCACCACCATGCAGAATGGCCAAATGCTCTTCTTGGGCGGTGGGAATCATGATGAAACCTATATATTACCTTGTATTATCTTGTTAGTAGGACAAAGCAGCAGCTTTGAAACAAAGGCTGTGAGTGATGAAGTAACTCATTCCCAGTTTGCATCATCCCACCTATACTAACACTGGAATCTGAAAGAAGAGTACTTCACCCACAGGAACAGCCACACTGGCATTAATTCAAATGCCAGCAGCAAAGCTTTCCCATCACACCCTGGAGGCTTTGGCAGCTAGCGGGCACCAGAGTAAAGGCAGGCCCCCAACCTGGCTAACAAGGGTGCACCCAGCTGGGCTGCAGTTGGGTCCGCAACAGCCCGCCTGAACACATCCAAAAATAGGTCAGAGTTCACACTCAATGGGATGAATCCTGAACTGCTTCCTGTCAACAGCAAAGGCTGCTAAAAATGAATTACACTAGAAAACTTTCAGTACGTTCGTGAAACAAGCAGCAGAAATATGACTAATCACACCATCTGATGGAAGCATCAGTCATTTTGCATCAGCTGTTAAGATTACAAACATCACCCACAATGGTTTGGGCTTTTTTCCTTCTGCTGCGGCAGTAGTAAGGTAGTGATGTTTTAGACTGAACCAAACTTCTTCCAGAGTATCAGGTGGTAACTTAGACTCTCTGAAGAGTCACCTGAATGTAAGGGCAACAGGGAACAACTGGAAACCCATTTATGCCTGTCAAGGTCTCCAAACCAAACAGTAGCATGAGCAAGAGATTGCAAGCTCACAACAGGAGAGAAAGGACTCCTTTGTCCACTATTTCATACCCAAGAATTCTCCAGTTTGACTTTATGTTACACTTGTGTCCTAGTTTCGGCTGGGAAAGAATTAATTTTCTTCTTAGTAGCCAGTACTAAGAGGTGCTGTGTTTTGGATTCTATGTGAGAACAATGCTAATACCAGACTGATGTTTTGGTTGTTGCAGAACAGTGCTTACCCTAAATCAAGGTCTCCTCAGTTTTCCATGCTCTGCCAGGGAGCAGGTGCACCAGAGGCTGTGAGGAGGCATGGCCAATACAGCTGACCCAAACTGGCCAAAGGGATATTCCAAGCAGTGTCATGCCCAGTAGACAAACTGGGAGAAGCTATCCCAAATAGTGCCAGGTGCAGCTCAAGGACGGGCTGGGCATCATTGTGCATCACTGTATTGTGCATCATTTTTCTTGAGTTTTCTCTCTACCCTTTTAACCACAATTATTAGTATTACCACTGTATTTCAATTTATTTCAGTTATTAGACTGTTCTTATCTCAGCCCGAGTTTTACTTTTTTTCCTGATTCTCCTCTTCATTCCATGAGGGAGGGGAGAAAGGGCCAAGGGAACAAGCAGCTGCATAGTACATAGTTGACAGCTGGGGTTAAACCATGACAATTTGTTAAGCCAACAGTGGCACTGCTAAACTCAATGTAAACTGGGGTTGAGAAGTCAGGACACGTGTATGTATGGATACACATCAGCTGCGAAGTGTTTTTCAAAGCACAATAGTAAGAAATCATGCAAAGAAGCAGCTGTGTGTTGCTCTTTTCATACACCTGCTCCATCAGCACTGCTGATCTACTCTTCACAGAAAGAAGTATTATGGATGGAATATGCTTCACTTGTGTCTGTTTCTGATGTGTCTCTAACACACCATGAAGATATTGCACATGCTGGCATAGACTCGCTGTTAACCTACATTTAGAGAAATCTAAATGCATCTGTCATTTCAGGTCTTCCTGCAAGGTAAAGGAAAGAATTAATCACTTTTTTCTATATTCAAAGTTGTAAAAGTGGGTGATGTACAGGTCAATTGGGGCACATCCTATGGTGCTTTAATCCTCATGCCTTTTTTTACATTGCACGCCAGATTTACTACAGTTCTGCATCTAGCTTTGCCTAGAAGCATGTACTATGTAACTGTGTTTTGGTTTATGCTATTGAACAGTTTCTACAAGGATACACTCAGAAAAAGCAACTATTTTCCTAGGGTTTTAATTTCTCTCCCATCATCACCTGTTACACTTCATACGCTGTTCAATTCTATACTCAAATTGCTCAGAAACCCATACAACAAAGACCTGGTCTAACTAATTTTCAACAAGTTCTTTCCTTTTCTAAAAAGTGCACCTTTCTCACCTCAATCTGCTTTCCAATGCTTGCTTTGTATTTACTCATGATCACAACCTTATCTTATTTTTGCTTCTGCCAGTAGCTTTCGTCTGCCTCCAACGTCATTGTTATTTCTCACTCACTTTCCTCAGTAACCATATTTTTGCTTTTCCTTGCTTGTTTCTTGGTAAGTTGTGGAAGCTGGGAGATTCGATGACCTTAAGACGATCTCATAGAAGTGTGGCCTCTGTGATGCATCACTCCAGCTTTATGTTCTGGTTAAAGCTCTCAGAACATCTCCCTCAACATCCAACCAACTGCCAGGATCTCCCATTTCAGTATTTCAACCTTGTGACACCTGTCAACAAATTTATCCTTGTCTGAATACAAACAAGCAGTGACAATTCTACACTTTTTAACAAAACCAGGGCTAACAGTGTAAGACCAGCTTTCTTAATCTAGTCTGCTAACAGCAGAGAGCTGCCACCAACTGCTTCCTACAGCATGGAAAACAAACAAACCTGAACAATATTGGTAAGAAGCAACAAATGCCTGTTGATAGCTGGATACTGGCAGGTCATAACTGCATAGCTTACAGGTATGCTAATGCAAGGACAAAAAGAAAAATGGTAAAAGAAAAGCTTTGGTAAAAGTGAGAGGGAGAACACGTAGGTCAAACAGATGAAAATTCTTCAAAGTATTCCAGATATAAGGCCTATGACATCCAACACCACCACTTGTGACACTCCTTTAAAAATACAAGTTTTTGTAGCAGCTCTTAAATAGTAGTCAAGTTAGATCCATCCGCCAAAATAAAAAGGTACCGTTTCATGGACAAGGTCTAAACATTTTATGTATGTGTAGTAAAGAACCTCAACTGAGAGCAGCTTCTCATAGTAAAAATAGGAAGAAAACATCCTAATTAAACATGACTTAATCATCATTGATGCCTATACAGCAAATAATTGACGCTTTTAAGACTTACATTTCTATTTCTCCTCTGACAAACTTGTAAATTAGAAGTATTTTGTAACTCAAAAAAGATTGTTTAACTTAAGACACCTCAAAACCATTGTTCAAATTTATTTTTCCAATTGAGTCATCTCTCAGTAAGGCCTAGAAATCTTTACAGATGTTTCAGAGCTTAAAACTTAAAAGGTTTTCTTTGGGTTTAAAACTTTGCTGCATAGCAGTTTAACATTAGCAAAGGGAAAAATAAATCCCTATTTATCACTCATTCAGACTATTCAAGAGCTTTGTCCTGTACTTGGAAATTATAAAGTCAAATAGGCTTTCCTTTGGTAGTAGAGCAAGAGAATCTTTGCAAACATTAAGTTAGAGAGCACACAATAACTTCAGAATTAAGAACAAAACCAAATGTACCTTCTTGACCACGATTAAAATCTAAAGAAAGCAACCAAAAACCTGACATAGCACCGTGCTACTCTGTCACGTACCATTTTCTTTTTCTCAGGTTTAATTAGGTTAATGAAGTTAAAGAATACAGATAGTCTGCTGTTGAGATCATACTTGTAACTGTACAGACACTGCTACAAACACATCACTTTAGTCAATGTCAGTAATGCCACCATGATAACTTTATTACACTCTCAAATTAATCATATCCTCATCCTTAATGAGGCACAATTTAGCCATTTGCATTCAAATATGCATATAAACATCCAAAAGAGTTACCATAACAGTTTTTATTAAAAAACCTAATGTACATGTTTTGCCCCAGCGCAGCTATATTTTCCTTAAAAAGTACGGTATGTATCAAACATTTAAGGTTTATCCCATCACTGCCAGTTGTCTTTGAAGAGCTGTCAAATGCCTCCAACTTTAACAAATGTCAGTACAGTCTCAAGAAAAAGCTCTCAGCTTTTTAAATGAAAAAGCTTACTATTTTCTGACATGAAGACAACATGCCATTAACAAGTTAACCTTGTGTTTACTGCATTCTCTCAGGAATAAGTTCCAAATCCCATGTGCAAATTCATACCCTGCATCCAACTAACACAAGATAGATTATTTAAATAAATGGAGAGCATTTGGAAATATCTGTCAACATTCATATTTTTAACAGCTCTTTAAAGATGTAATGGTGCAGATTACATACAAGCTCTTTGCCTCAGTGTAACACACATTTGAAATTAAAACAAAACATGGAAGACCAATATCTTTACATTTTATTCTTCAGAAAAAGAAGAATCTTTAAGAAAGCATTTAGTAGTCCACTTGTGCTTAAAATATTCAATGCATGAGAAAGCCAAAAGAAAAAAAATACACATTTTTGTACACCATGATCAAAAAGATAACATTATAAATTGTCAGAAATTGCACTGTATTTAGAACACTCTCTAGAATCTGCTCCACTTCTAAGTATGGCTACTGAGGCTGCCTGACACAGTTCCTTTTCCACTTTAATTGCCAACCTGTGGAGGCCCTTCAGGGATCAGTGATGTGAAGAAGGTTGTGATAAAGGACCAAGCAGAAGCCATGAATCCAGGCTGCTGCTCTGTATTGCCATCTTCACCTGCATCTTCTCCGTTGTCTTCATCAATCCCATCATCCATAAGTCGCTCCTTTAAAAACAGAAATTGAAGCAATTCAACTGCTTCTTTTCAGAATTCTGACATAAGGTAACCAGCAGTATCTTCCTACATTAAGTGACTTCTCTCAGAACAACCTCCTGAAGTAACTAGCATGAAGAAAGTCTGTGATTGAAGTAGAGACAATCAGTAATTGTCAGACTGGAGAAACAAAGAATTTAAGCAGCAGGCACAACCTGAGGACAATGCTGAAAGCCTTCTGGTTACACCAACTCCATTTCACAGAAGCTGACTTTCTGTCCAGGCACTACAGCATACTTTACAATATAATACACAGGAGTCTCAAAAGACATGTCTGCCCTTACTCACCATCTCTTCAAGATCAGGATTATTTGCATGTTGCCCGTCACGGTTCACTTCTGCATTATTGGCTGCCTGTTGTTGGCCTCCCTCTTGCCTAAAGGGAAACCATCCAGCTTGGTGTCTATGTAAGAAAGCGGAACAGTTGAAAACCTCTCTTTTGAAAGGAACAAAAAGATTTTTCTTCTACAGCTAACTACTGCAGCAAATTCTGTAAGTACTTTCAAACGAATGAAGTTACATCTATTTTTCTGTAATTCATCCTTCTAGATAATGAATGGCTACTCTCCAATGTCTGCATTAAGGTCTTGCTGTTCACAGCCCTCAGTTCCAGAAGACTAAAAATGTACCATGATTAGGTGATTAAATATGTAGATCACTTTTTATGGGTCTCCTCCCCATTTTTAAGTACTGAAGTTAAATGAATTTTCAAAGGCAGCCTTAATTTTCTTAGTTTAAATTTGATTTTCCATGGAAAAAATGAATTTAAACTTCAGCTAACACTGGAACCACATCACCACTGTAAATTAAATAAGCCTCTCCTACATTTACAAGGGTCTATATTCTGATTTCAACTGCCCCACCTGTACAAAAGAACAGTCCTAGCTAGGACTGAGACTACAGTCTAAGGAAACTCTCAGTGAATGACATCATTCCAAAATATCAAGCATTACTGCTGTTTTCCACTTCTACTTACATCATTAAGGTATCTTCATATGCAAAAGGAAGTGATGACAACAGTACTCGTAGTTCTCAACTAAACACAGGATGTGCTTAGGTTTTTACGATGTGCAGTTAAAAAACTTTCACGCCTCTGTAATTCTACCAGATCTAGTACCCACCATTACCGTACCACTACCTTAACTCTGCCTAACGAAATTTATCGCACACATTCCATAAGTTATTTTGGAAATATACATGGGCTTAGCTCTGCAATTTCATATCCAAGCAGTAAGTTTAAGTTTATGCAAGTATATGCTTGACCTATATGAACTTCCCTCCCCTCACCCCTGCCTTCTAAATTTTCATCCCAAAATGCTACATTGCAACAATACTGACCTATTAATATCACAAATATGTAAGAACATTGTGTTTCAGGTATTAGTGGTATCCAACTTACTGTAAAAACATTTTGAGAATTACTTCTTCAGATCTGTTTCTCTACTTGTTTAAATTTATTTTTTTTCAACAGACACACCCTACTGTAAAGGGGCAGTGTGTAAATTTTTGCATGTGGATAATTTTTAATTTTAAATGGAACAATCATTAGCACCACACTCCACATCTCAGATCTGCAGCTATACTCAACTGTTGTACTCACAAATAAACCAGCAGCATGGCTCCCATTACCATGACAAACCGACTGAAAGAAGAATAGAAGTATACAATGCTCAGAAGAATTGCTGCTCTAGAGAACGTGTACATCCAGTCCAGCCAGTCCCGGTTGAAGTCCTCTTCATTCACTACTGGGCCACCCTGTGCATTCATCTGAACATTTTGATTTACAGGCCTGTTCTCCTGGACGGCTACATTTGGCACTGCTGCAGGCTCATTTGCAGGAGCATGTTCTGAATTTACAGCCTGGGCAACTGCAGATCTCGCTGGCTCAGTGCTGGAAGTCACTTGGGCTGAAACAGCAGCTTGGCTAAAAATTTAAACATAAACCCGGTTTGTCAAAAAAACAGGCACCATAATTACTAAGCCTGTCTTCTTTGCTACAGTTTCAGATGTAATACATATCAAAACAAACTGCATTTTCCCTTAGATTTTTACTTACTAAGACATTAATTTAATTCTAATCCAAGACTGGATTTCATAATTTTCTGGACAAAACTAAGTACAAAACAGAGACAGACAAAGTAAACACAGCCATTTTGATCCTGAAAAAAACATTTAATATATTCTTTTCACTAGTGTAGCTCAGTACTAAGATAAAGTAGACTTACTATTGCATGTAGTACTGACGTACATACATCTGTTGCCACCATATCATCTGTAAGGGACTGAATGCAGGATACATAGAAAATCCAGCAGGAACACCTTGGCCTGGAAACTGGTTGCCTATATTGCTAGGAAATGATTTAAAGAAAAATATTCAGCTCTGAATTGTGACATTTAAAAAGCGTGCTAGTACTAAAAAACCATTAAAGTAGCATTTCTCTTCTCATTTGTTCCCCTAAAATAATGCACTGAAATAACATTTAGTGAGATCATCCAACACATTCCAAAAAAGCACTACATTTTCATAAAAGAAATTATTAAGCAGTTATTTCTATAGAAAGAATATTTGGCTTTGTACTTAGTATGTTACTAGCTGTATCTCTGGGACAAAAAAAATGCTGAAAATTTTTCAAGACTCTGCTAACTGCAGAAATTCTTCCATAAAATTCCTTTTAAGTTCAGAGATCACCCTTAAAGGTCTACAGGAGCTCTAAAGGGAAAACTTATTATCTTCTATAGCTCTCTTTTAGAAGCAATACCTGAAATATCACCGTGATCAGAGATGTGAAGAAATAACATAAGAAAAGACAACAAACTAATCTTAAAAATACAGCTTCTGAAGATTGCAACTAAGAACACTGTTAAAGGATTATCTTCCCCCCCTTCAATATTTTGAGCATATGCTATTCTCCTCCCTATGAGCTTTTAGCTCCAATTCACATGCAAGAGAGATAAAACTCCTGTACATAAGTTTTATGTTTGGTTTTGTCTGCTATTAGACTTCTTATCCTCTCTTACCTCCTAGAGCATATAGCATGTTTTGGCAAGATTTCCAACTCTTTCCCAAAAGATTTTGATGTAGTGAACTGTAGTAAACCAGGACATCTTTCAGGACAGCATGAGAGTATAAAGCATGAAGAAAAGTTTATTCAGACTGCAGGCAGCAAAAGCTGAGACTGCTGTAATTGTACTGCAGACTACACCTGTTCCCTAAGTAAGGCACTCCCTGCAAAGATATCACCAAGAGATTTCATTAGTCTACCAGGCATTCAGATATACACTACATGCCCAGAAAGAAAGATGGGAGGAAGACATTAAAATCTTTTTTCAATGTTACACATGAATAAATATTTCACTGTAATTCTGGACAAGAGCCTGCCATGCAACTCCATGACCTCTGCTAAAACTGTTATGTTTGCATTTAGCCATAACCTGTTTTGACAACAGTTGGGGGGCGGGGGGGGTGGCAGGAGAGAAAGAAAGTGAAAGTGCTTTCCTGATACCAAACACAAACTGAGATAGTCACAGGCATTATTCTAGGCTTGTTTTAAAAATTGAAAGGGTTAACTAGCAGGCCTGCTGATGTATTTATTTATGCATAATTAACATGTTGAAACAGCAATGCCATGAAGCTACTGTTGAAAAACATTAATCATGATTTACAGTTGCAAGCTATAAGAATGTGGTTTTTTATCCCTTGAACTGGCAAACACTTTGAGAGATAAGACACCTCCAAAATTCATAAAACATTTGACCTCAAAATGTAAAGATGATTTAAATATTCTGCATGAGTGCCATTAAGTACTGTGTTGAGACAAACCACTGAGCAGAGTCTCAATTTCAAGCAGGTAGAGTATCAGATGGGGTTCTGAACAGGCAGGATCACTCACTTCTACCTCAGTCACCAAAAAGCAGTCCTACCCAACTTGCCTGAGCGAGTTCTGAAGGAATTCGCCACTTCTGTTTCTCATCAGATACAGATTTTAGAGTTCTTCTTTGTAACTGCTACGTTGAGCTCAAAAAAAGTTGAGAGGCCTTAGGCTAACAACTTTCCCTCAGTGATATATATTTTAGAAATATTACCAGGTTTGAGCCTCTCCTTTCTTTCAAACTCTTTCGAAAGCTGCTTTCTTGATGCCTTAAAGCTTAATAGTAGATTAAGTAGCCAGTCAAACAAGACAAACCACGGAAGTTCAGTTACGTCATGTTCTTTTCTTTCACATTCAAATATTGTGGTGGGTTTTAAATTCTTTTTTTCCAAATAGCTTTTCTAGAAGACGTGACTTTTTGAGAAGCAAGACTTAGTTTTTCAAGACCTGGCTCCATTAATCGAGCAAAAGTAGACTGGCTTACAACTGGCTTCTGGCTTAGAATGCCAACCAGTACAGCAGTATTTTGTGTGCTCATCAAAAATCAAAATGAGGCAGATGTTGTCAATTACACAGCTATTACAGCTGCAAGGGTATTAAGTTCGCTTATGAAATTCATAAACAACTCTTAACAGTGTAACAATGTATTTCAGTGAGAAGAATCTCCCCAGAGAAGAGGATCTTCTCAGCAAAGCAAGGCAGCTTGTTGTTCAAGGAAAAAAGAAAGTAGCACATACTTTCTCCTCATCTTTTTCCAAAAGGAGGAGAAAGAGGTAGGAAGCAGACTGTTTCAAAAGAATGGCAGCAACAGCATAAGAACAAAGAAGCAAACAGAATCTGTACACGCATTCCAAGACTGGAGAACAAAGCAGAGCAGACAATAGGAGAACAGTTGGATAAGCCAGAAAACAGTTCACATGGTAGAGGTAGCTTCAGAATATTCTGAAAGGACACATAGTGCTCCTCAGGATGGCAAAAAAGCTCAAAACTACTTCTTTTGGACTACAGAAGACACCCAAATGAACTAACCAGCACTAAATTTGAGGGTAAGGTTATCGTGAAGATACTGCTCACCACCAGTGAAAAAACAAGACTTTTTATTCAGACTTAAAAGCTCATTCTCTGTCACATGCCTGATTAATAATAACTGCATTTGTTTAACCTTGACCCACAAACATCTCATTTATGGTTCATCTCATATGAGCCAGGCATATCAACTTCAGGTGATATTTCAGTATCTTCTGCTATGCTATTTGCTACTTGGAAGAAAATACAGTGAGCAAAGGTGACTGATGCAGCAAGGTATTTATGTGCTAGGATATATTGCATGCTGTCACTATATCATTTTGTTATTTGCTTTTAAACATTACTGTATACACAATATGAAAACATTTCACTAGATGGGCCACCCACACTTGACAAATGATTTCACTGCCTTGATGTTTCTTGTCTGTTTACTGCTTCCAAGTGCTCTCCAATCTGAAATGCAAACCCTGTCAGGGCTGAGCCCATCTGTTCTGTTTGGACCTGCGCAGCACAGCAGAGGCCCTGATCCCCAACAAAGTCCACAGCAGCAGATAATGCTGTGCTTGCTCCCCACAGCTAAAGACTAACTTGGTAGATACATAAACTACTTGCCCAGTGCCACCTCAAGTTTAGATTCTTTGAAAACAGCATTTGCAAAAGCTCAAAAGCAGCAAAGTTAATTTTTTTCCCCATAATACTTCACCAATCTGAACTAAATGCTGTTTTCCCAAATATGTTCAACTCTCACATTGCAGCTTTAAGCCAGAAGCTCAAAAAAACATCAAAACCGTAATTTAATCATCTAACATTCATATTACTTATTTGTACAAATCAATCAAGTATTGCAGAATGCCCAAGGAAAATTTGGAGACTTTCCTGCACGGGAAGTTTTAAAATGTGAGCCAGCCACTCTTACAGCCTGTACATTGATTTTTACCTCAATACATTACAAAAAAGTGTCATTACCAACAGCCAGGTACTGTATTACAGAGTTCATCTATTTCATAGCACTAAAAACTATGCAAGGACTTAAGGTATTTCCCCAATAACAGCTATTCATTCATCCTGAGCTGTTCACAAAGAATTTAGACTGCTCAACATAATGCATCCTGTTTTCTGTCACCATGAAAATTGAAACAGAAGTTCTTTATAATCTACCCTAAATACCTTGTTCTATAAATTTTTAAGAATTTTACTAACTTAATGAAGTCCTTATTAGTTGGTATCATCAATCCAAACTATCTGAACCAGTCTGAAAACCAAGTGCATGTATTCCCCATGTGACCCTCACACAAATTTTCAAATACCTGGAGATCTTTCCCCATCAGTAGTGCTTACAGTTCATCATGCAGCTAGAATAAAAAGTGTTTGGTCATGAAAATATAAGAAGAATCAACAAAGTAACACCAGTTTCAGCTATGAATTTTCATGTTCCTAAGAAGTCTTGATCCTCATATAAATTACATTAAAGCTAGATCAAATTTCCCCAAATGATGTTTAAGAGACAACTAAAAAATCAGAGGACATTTCTTACCATTGTAATACAAGAGAAGTGCCCAAAAGCAAAAGCAGATGCATCTGAAAAGATTACTGAAGCACTGAAAAAGGGTTTTTAAAGAAGCAAGCAGACTCCAGCAGGCACTGGGTCCAGATTATCTGGAGTTGAGAAGAACCAGTACCTAGCAGTCCGCAAAGACCTAGTTTAAGTTCTGACAGCATTCCATTAAAATACTTAAAAAAAAAAAAA
>VWZT01001059.1:1894068-1907409 GCA_013397055.1 Pachycephala philippinensis
AAAAACTGCTTAGGATTATTTAGGGTTTGTTTATTTTGGCATTTCTGTTCAGATTAGGAATGCACTCCTGGAAACCTCCAGTAACTTCCTCTTACTACAGTTCTGTTTGCACTACAGAATGCTCTTGGATCACCATCTGGATTCCTTTTAGATTACACAAAATTGAAATATGTGATTTGGGTGCACTGCTAATGCACCTTAGCCACAAGCAGGACCCCATTCCAGGTAACCAAGCTGGAGATAGTCCAAGTAAGACTGAAACCCCTGAAATGTGTACAGTGATGTCAGGTTCTCAGCACTTCTTTCAGTCTACAGATCCATTCCTCTCAATCCACATTACATAGCAAGTCACAGACTTAGTATTTTTAATTTACTTTTAAGTTATTCTTCCTTTACAAGACAGCAATGTCTCCCAAACTGGCACAAAAGGCTGAATAATGGTTCTGTTGCCTTTTTGAAGTCCACGGCCTATTCAGTTCACCACACTTGACAAAAACTCACTCAGACTATGTCTGTGTGAAAAGCTAATTAGAAAAACATTAGAACTTCTTAGATTAGCCATTTACACAATACATAATAAATTGCGTCTGGAATTAATTTACATTACACCAACAGCAGCCTTGACAGTCACCCTGGTCTCACCTAGCTTTGTCAGAAAGGCAAGTACGACCCCTGCTGCAAAGATGCATTTGGCCAGAATAACTTAAGTGCTCCACCCACTCCAAAGGAAATCTCTTCCCTGCAGACAGTACATTTCAGGTAATAAAAAAAATTTGAACAGATTCAAGATGAAAACTAGCAATAGTAGTAAAGTCTAAGTTAACTCTTATGAGAGCATGTAAATTAAACTGAAATGAAATAAACTTTCAGCAGCTCTTGGCATCTGTTTTCTTTCCAGCAACAGAAGCAATTGTTACTATTAGCACATTCATACCTTAGGATTTTTTGTTTCAACATTCTCCAAAGTAGGTTTCTAGAATCTATACAGTACTGGGAGAACACCTTGTCAGAAAGAAAACTTGAAACTTCTCCCTGAGGAAATGATAGCTATCATCTCAGAACATACCATCCTCCTGTTTTCCCTTTGGAAGAACTTACTACTACTACTACTACCAAAAACAACATGTTTAAGCAACTGCAAAGGTCACATGAGTTAAAATTCCTAAAGCTGCTTTTCAAGCAGAAAAAAATGACAGAATTTTAAGTTAGTAATAACTGATCTGATCTAGAAATGTACACTGGTTACCCTTCATTGGTATGTATGAAAATCCTTAAACATTCTGTTGTAGATACACAAGCACTACACATACTCAAAACACCTGCGTATCATTTCTACAGTTGAATCCAATATTGAGAAATAAAGAATTACATCTCTTATGTGTCAAAAACTAAAACCCATCATATTCTGATAAGAA
Source organism: Pachycephala philippinensis (assembly GCA_013397055.1). Taxonomy (NCBI): domain Eukaryota; kingdom Metazoa; phylum Chordata; class Aves; order Passeriformes; genus Pachycephala; species Pachycephala philippinensis. The sequence continues at coordinate 1,895,484 of VWZT01001059.1, forward strand.
TTTAGTGTTGACTATTAAAACAAAGGACAGGAAAGACAACCAGAAGTAATAATTTTATCAGTTACATTATTAACTACATCCACTAGGCATATTAAAGCTGCACTTATCGAAGAAAGTTGAGGGCAGAAAGCATAAAGAAAAATATAAAAAACCAGCCTGAAGGGGAGCACCAAGAGCACTTTCTCTTTGACTGACTCCTGGCTAAAAACACTACTTTTCATGTGAAAACTTTTCTGATGTGACTTATGCTTCAAGGTGAACTAGCCAAATCATTTTGCAGACTGTAAAAGAAACATAATTGCAGCTGAACATTTAAAGCACTTTAAAGAGTATCAAAGAGTGAGGATTGCTTCAGTCTCACTTACCCTTGCATTAAATAAGGGAACTGGTGGCTTGGCGTGGGATTGCTGGGTGGTTGTGGAAGATTACGATGCCTCACTCCATCTGCACTAGTGTTCAAAGACGTAGAAGAAGCTTCTTGGTTTGTGGGTGAGGCAGCAGTTGATCCAGAATGGTCTAAATTCTTAAAAATAAATAAAATCAAGGTTGTGGATCTTTTGCCACAATTATAAGATTTACTACTGTGTCTTAAAAAAACTATTTGCTTTAATGTTTTGTCACAGTTTTATTAGAATGTAAACACTGGGTAAGTTTTCTGTGGTTTTATCAGTTCTGGCAAGCTTTAGTAAAAACAGAAATTCAAAACTGCACTCAGGTGCATGGGGGGGGGAAAAAAAAGAAAGACTTTTTCAGAAAGACTCCGCACAGTTTCCAGAGAAAACCACAAGTCACTGGGAATCATAGTTTCAAAAAGCTGAAGCAAACTAAAATTTAATTGAAAGAATATTTAGCAGGAATGAAAATTCTAGTGGCTATCATTAACAGAACTACAACCTCAGGATATGACTATCTTCAGAGACAACAGTGCCTGCAGTGGCTTAAATATGCCATTCCTCTGTCCTTATCTTTAGTTACCCCTTCTACTCTTCACCCTCTTCACTGTGCCAAGTGCCCAATCCAAATTGCTGTGCTCACCACTGGAAGGGGGCTATCAATGGGAATAGGGAAACAGCTAGGAACTACTTAGGCTCCCAGGAACACACCTGAAACTAGTGTCAGACCTTTGATATCTGGCTTCTAAACAGTCTGTCACCATAACAAGATTACAATGGGGCCATTGACATGCATTGTTTCAGTTGTAATAAATCCCCAAATCCTGTTGCTAAGAACTACTGTAATGTTTATTCAGTAGAAAATCCTCTTTAACTTTGGCAACTCAGGAAGTGAGGAGGTGTAATTACTTAACACATCCATATCACATTTGCCCCACAAAGAAAACAAGAAGAAGTTACCACTAGACAGTGGGGGGGGGAATAAATATAAAAAACAAATAGAAGGACAAAGGCCATTCAAACTTTGGGTTAAGGCTGTTTCCTCCAAAGTATTATGAACTTAGCACTTTGCATACTGTGTCCTTTAAGCAGTCATGAATACAGTCATTCAAATACAACATTTACAACTGATGTACACAGCAATAAAACACTTGCCAAGGAGGCCACCTGTGTCCTGCTTGCAAACAGATATATAAATACAGCTTTTGAAAAGATATTGTAGCCACAGTCCCCTTTCTACCATTGCTTAAACTGCTCGTGTTTCTGACTGTCACACAGCAGCCTGATATAGGCCCTATGAAGGCTCAAAACGCCAAACGTGCTCTGCTAACAATGTAACTAATAAAAGTGTTAGAAACACTTCCTACTTTTCACTGTCTTACAGACACTATGACTACCTTGAAGTTCACACATAAATACAGGCCAATTCCTGTCAAACAGAAAAAACCCTGGCCAAGTTCCACCTGTATCTCATGACAACGGCAATATTTTGACTGGTCTCTCTTAAATTTTCACAAAACAAATCTCAACTTAGTTTTTTTAAAGTTCTGAACACACGGTTCAATTTCTGCCAAAGATACAGGGATATGGAGAGAAAGGAAAGAGTACTTTTCAATACGGTGTTAAAAAGAAAGAATAGCTTAGAAAAAGTAGTGCTTTATCATCTAATAAACATAACCGTATTACAATTTGAAAAAAGGTCATCTTTGTTTAAATAAAATGACACCCTTAAATAATCAAGTCTAATTGTACAAATTCGTATGGCATGCTCTACTTTCAACACACTATTTTACAGACAAATATAAAAAGTTAAAAGAGAAATTAATGGCAAGTTCCCTTAGCGTAGAAGGAATACATGTCCTGTGCATGAAAAAACTCACTGAGCTACTGCTGGGGGTTGAAGCTCCATGACCTTCTCTACTGGTGCTGGGTTTTGGAGAACTTGGGGGTGTCCGAGATGTACAAACCAGATGAACCATATGATATTCATCTTGCTAAAAATTAAAGAAATTGAAGAGCTAAAGCAACAATATTGGAGAAACTTACAAGTAAAAACAGTCTTTAAAAATTCACTTTCAAAGCTGTAAATGCTAAAGAAACATTATACAAAACAGAGAAACCATGAAGCAACACTTGAGTCTAGCACAAGAGAATCCTACTGTTTCACAACCAATGTCTTCTTAGAAGCTGTCCACAATAACATATGGAACATTGACTTTATCCCAGTTTTCCCTAAAACTGCAGTATAGCAGAACCAATGGAAGAACCCCAGGACAAACATGAAGAAGTGTATAACAAGCTTTAACTTTTATTTTAGAAAAATCTCAAACCTTTTACAGGGCTCAGTCTCCCTAAAGTTAGGAATGCTTACATTTGCACTGAGATCCATGAAGAGTGTTATTCAATAGAGACATCAGGGTACATGAAATATGTAGGCGCTGGAATTCCACAAGCAGACCAATAAGAACAATGTGCCAGCCATTGCATTCACCTTCCTCCTGTCTAAGCTTGGCTCAAGCCTGACCTGCAGACACCCAACTGAAGGGCCCCTGCAGATATTCCATGCTTAGGGAACGCTATTCAAAGTGCTAGGTGGGGCTTGAGTATTCCTAAATATTTGAAAGTGAGGAAGCAAATGCCTGCCACCACTTGAAGCCATGTAGCAAGGCCATGCCAATTCTGCAGGAACACACTCACCCCCAATGTGGAGGCCATAACTTCAATCTGAAGCTATTTCACTGTACCAAACTAAAACACCCCCTTACATGGCCATAGCAACAGAACAGCTATGGCTGCATATTTAAATTGCACACCGCACCTTCCTCAGTAACTACATTTTAAACAAGAGGAGGAACAAAACCACCCCTCTATGCTCTTCTGAAATCAGCATGGTACAGGCAAGCTGCCATTTTAATGAGATGAGATTCAGAAATGCTGCATTTGGAGGGGGTTTTTTAAACTATATATAAATGTGCTACAACAGCCATTTAACCATTTCAAACGTTTTGATCTTTAGGAATAGAGAAAACTAGATAAATGCTTTTATACACCACTGTGAATTACTGCTAGCATAGCCAACACACACTCAACAGCCATTTAAACTTCTCCCCATGTACTGGTCCCTAACCCCAAGCACAGCCCCACTGCTACATTAAGTGTAATTTCTTACCAGTCAGTGCTAGCAAGGATCAGAAAGCACTGAATACAGGCAATCAGGACTTTGACCATGTCAAAAGCCTTTAACCTAACTAATCACCTTCTTCCTAGATAAGGATGTATACCCCCGGGAAAGGCAAGGGAAGCTAGACTTATCAGTGGTAAGCCTACACCGTACAGCTTTATTAAATGTGACAGCTTATTGTAACATACTTCCATTCATAAGTAATGTGTTGGATATCACTGTGCTAGAAGAGTGCCACAACTTCCAGCCTCGAGATATCAGTGAAATGACACTGGTCAGTACTAAGGAGCAAGTATCACAAAGCCAGACTGAGCGATTTGGTAAGTCTTCAGATAATATTAGGAATTTACAGATAATCCAGTAGGAAGATTTTGGCAGAGAATGAGACTCAATTTAAGTTTAATCATACTTTTTTTCCAACAGCTCTCAAAAGCTTTAGCACAAAAAACTCCTCTTCTTCCAACACAAATTTCTAACTTTGTGCTTAAGACTGGTGTGTCTCCAAATTCACTAAATTTCTTTAACTACAGCCAAGGCCTCTAACTACTAAAGTGCTTTAAAGCACAGCCCCTATATGGTGAAGGAAAACATTAGTTACAAAGTTTCTCCTCTAGCACATAAGCAAATTTTGAAATCTTGTTTTCTAAAACCAGTGTGCTGCAAGTAGGCCAAGTGAATTTAAGGAATTCAGATTTCATTTTGTCCTTAGCAAGCAAAACTAAGCTTTGAGATAAGTTATATAAGCATTTCCTTCAACTTTTAAGTGGTACAAGGCATACACTGGTTTGCAATAGTCCAGCTTCACTTTTCTAGTAAACCTATACATAGTAAACTGCCATCATTTTCTCTGGTAAGAAGTTTAATCCATTTTAATAAAATCTATTTCAGAATAAAGATTATAAAGGAAAGCAGTGTTAGTCTGCTGAAGCAATACTCAAGAGTCCTCTGCATCTGTTTCTCCATCCTTAATACTGAAGTTCAGTTGCCCACTTTCACTAAAGCCCCATCCACATTTGGAGACTTTCCTGCACAGGAAGTTTTAAAATGTGACCCAGCCACTCTTACAGCCTGTACATTCATTTTTACCTCAATACATTACAAAAAAGTGTCATTACCAACAGCCAGGTACTGTATTACAGAGTTCATCTATTTCATAGCACTAAAAACTATGCAAGGACTTAAGGTATTTCCCCAATAACAGCTATTCATTCATCCTGAGCTGTTCACAAAGAATTTAGACTGCTCAACATAACGCATCATGCTTTCTGTCACCATCAAAATTGAAACAGAAGTTCTTTATAATCTACCCTAAATACCTTGTTCTATATATTTTTAAGAACTTTACTAACTTAATGAAGTCCTTATTAGTTGGTATCATCAATCCAAACTATTTGAACCAGTCTGAGAACCAAGTACATGTATTCCAAGATTTCCTGCATGAGATGTCAAGCATTTCAGGATTCGGATTTAAATGCTGACTGAAGAATCCAAGATTAGATTAATAGAATTATTTGTTCCAGTAGGAACCAACAGAATAAAAAAATGTAAGAAATTAAAAGAGCAAGAACCAATGAAGTTTCAAACATCATCAGGAATGGTTAATAGCTGATAAATCAAAAATAAGACAACAAACAGCCTTCCCAGGAAATTATTCAGGAATTTAGAATTCTGTTTTTGCATAGTAAACATATTACTCTTTGTCTGCTGGCACAACTGCCATTTTTAATGTAAGTTCTGGATTTAAGCCTCAATGAGAATTTAAATGATGTCCCAAATCAACACAAATATGTTGATTTACTCCATTTATGTCACAGTGGTAACTGTCCAAAGAAGTCAAGGCCAGGTAGGATGGAGCTCTAAGCAACCTGGTCTAGTGGAAGGTGCACCTGCCCCCGGCAGGAGGGTTGGAACTGGATGATCTAAAAGGTCCCTTCCAACCCAAATCATTCCATGATTCTATGACACACAACAGATCACTTGCTTGGGACTTAACACAGCCTACTTGCTCTCCCACCAATCGGAAACATGCCTCAATCCACAAGTATCATAATCCTAGACACAAGGCATACTTGAAAATACATTTTCCAGAACATATCAACACTATATGGTTACATCTCTCAATACAACAAAAATTTGAAGTTAAACAACACAAATCTAAATTCCTATTTCCCAAAAAGAGGGTTTGATCAAATACTGTATGGTGTTGATATAAAGCTTACTTTTCTGAGAACATCTTTCAGCTGCAGATGATCAGGAAGCAGTCTGCCAGAATACACCAGTCTCTGATCCTTTGTAGACTAGGAGATGGGGACAAAGAAAGGAATTTAGCTTTTTTCCTGCTGTACAGGTATACAGCTGGAGATAACATCTGCAGATGAGAAAACTCCTTGTAAGTCCAACCACCAATGGACAGACTTAAAAACATTTCAGAGGCTTCACAAGTCCAACTCACAAATTACTTCTGAAAAAGAACTCTGCTATTAAGCACTCAGCAAGAGCGCCGTAACAATTAACAACACTTAAGGGTAAACGTTTGTTAAGAAAATTTTCCAGTACATTAAAAAATTCCTGTCTTTTAGTGATTTGTTCTTTACCCTGCTACTAGTCCCAGGCACTTCCTGAAAATACAGATGGAGAAGTGGCTGGGGCAAAGAAAGTTAGCAGAATGATGGAATGCCAATTAAAATATGTAGAAGAGCATAAATTTCAATCTTTTTCAATAAGAACTTTCTGTTACTAGTCTTTGCCCTCACCCTCAGACCCCCTGCAGAAGAAAACCCAAAACCATTAGAAAAAACAAGGAGGAAAGCATTAAAAAGCAAGAAGCAGCAAAAGCATTTTTTTAAGGTAGCCTTCCAACCTAGGTAAGCTTTTTTTCATATTCTTACAGTTTCACGGTTTAAAATAATCTAATATTGTAAACAAAGTTGTTTTTTTTTTAAACAAATGATATGCTATTCACGTGATAGTAACTTTGGACTATTCTACACAATAGCAGTAACAACAAAATTATTTTAAAGGAAACTATAAGGGGTACCTATCTACAGTAAGATGTCCAGTATGCTAAAACAAGGAGCTTACTTAGTCAAACGAAAGAAAAACATCAACTCCACTTAATTCAGTTTATGCTGTCAAAAAAGTGGTAAATACTCACCAATATGCTGTAACTATGTGAATATATAGCTCCCTCTTTAAAAAAAAAAAAAAAAGCTCCCAAATATTCACAGTTTTGAAAGAATTTTAAAGAGAATCCAACGGTCACACCAGTTCAGTTTAACCACTGCCTGTACCCTAAATTAATTCAATAGCATTTATCACTTGAAAGTGAGCACTACCATAAGCAAATGCTAAATGAAGAAACCTTGCCTAACGTCAGTGGAACAGACATGCATGAACTATTTGAAGAATTTCCCCATCATGCAAACAGCAAGTCTTAGACCTCTCCTCTTCCTATCCCAGCCTTCTGCTGCCCACTCTGCAGTCTTGTTCACGCTAATACTAAGACAAATAACTGAGACCCAGACCTCTGTGATCAGAAAAAGCTTTCACAGATTTGACATTTTTTTTCTTGCAGTAGCCTTCTACAGATCCCAAATAACTTAGCAGAATATAAAACTGCTACAAAACTGTTTTTGTGAGGTTTTTTTTTAACCTGGAAAAAAAATGGTCACATCACTAGAACAAAACAGATATACTCAAATAATTCTAATAAGTACTTAGTAAATCTGAAGCTTTAACTTTTTTCTCAAAGCCATACTAGCCATTCATGATTAAATGCACATTTTTAAAAAAAAAAACTGCCACATACTGTGCAGAACTGTTTATCACTTCTATTTAAGAGCAATTTTCTCTATTCTTTTGCATTTTTCTGTATTTCTAATTAGTGACATAGAACACTATTTTTATGTCTCCCAACACCGAGAACTAGTTATTTGCAGTTCCAATTGATAAAATACTGCAATACATTCAACAACAATGCTGTACTATTTCTATTTACATTTAAAACAAGAACAAAATATGCCTGACTCATGTCAGTAACTTCTTTTGAGCTATACCATTTTGTTGTTCCCTTCAAGCAAGAACAGGCTGCTAGCAGAATGCAAGCTTGCACTTTGTATTTGGGAAAGGCCTTCTTAGAAAAATCAGAATTTCAGCATCAAGATTAAAGAAAACTTTAATTTCCTGTAAATTGGAAACTTGTTGCTTTAGACTGACCAGTGCAGTCAGAAGAAAAATCTTAAGAATCCTTGTTTGTGGGTCCTGAGACAGATTATCTGGAGATTAATAAGAACAGATAAGCATTTAAAACAAGCAAAGCACAACAGCAAAAACCTCTCAAACTCCAAATCTTTAAATCATCATCCAGCATAGCCCTGTTGTTTTGCCTGTCTCACTCCTAATGGAGCTTTCTACATGGTCACTTTCAATTCTTCTCTTCAGTACCTCACGAACCAGCCCCTCTTCCACCCCCTCTAATTAAGTATCTTCTCAAACATGATACAATTAACTTTTACATACGAATACGTTACAGAGGTGAAACTGCAAGATTAAAACGACCCCTCAGAGCTGCCTACAAACGCATCAGCTCCCTACAAAACCACAAAAGAAAAGGTTAAACATATGTTGAGTACTGTTAATCATATTAAGCCAGAGACTTTAATGGGGAAGATGAGGCCTTAAGCCCCATACTCCTCCCTTCATAAATTAAACACCTACCTGAGAACTAAAGGATTATCACTTACAATTCTCAGGGTGAAAGCCTGCAATTCTGAAATGGGCTTGGTGGGTTTTTTTTAAATGCAGATGGAAGAAGAGGTAATAAATGTGGAAACACAGTAGCTCACATATACGCCAAAGTAAATGGAAAAGGCATTCAACTCATCCTCTGCCAGAGGAAATTTCACTACCACACCTCCTGCTTCAAAGAACAGCATGCTCACCACTAGCTGAAACACTGAACTGTGATGGAAAACCCCTCAAACCACATAATTAGAGTAGCCCCATTTCCAGAAGCAAGCACATGGCATCAGAAAAAATTATTCTATAACCTAAAGTTCAGAGTGAGATGGGAGACAGTCTGCAGATCAAAATCCAAAAGGTATGTATTCAAAACTAAGAACTCCAGAGCTACTGGGTTAGTTTTTTATCTCCATTTTTCCAGGCAAGACTTCTGTTGCAATGCTTAGTCCAGATTAGCTATGCCCAGCACATTACCAAACGTAAGGTAGTGTAGCAATGTCCTGTAGGAACACAGGCAATCTCTGAGCTATCCTGTCGCAGCTACCAGACAGGTATTATTTTAGTTCACTAACCCTCTCTCCCATTCTTCTATAGCAAATAAAAATCCAGACAACCACATGTGGTTAGAACTGTAAGCAAATGCTAGATGACAGGTACTACAGGAAATGAGAAATAGCAGTTTTAAATTGTTGTTTATGGGTGTAATCAATGCAGCAGTTAATGCACTGAAGATAGGATCTGCCAGACTGAGACACACAGGCTAATTTTACAACAACCTGGTGTTATTTTACGTAAGTATTTCGTTTAGGGACACTATAACTGCAGTACTCTATCCGTGAAAACTGGTCAAGTCAGGGAGCAAAAGTATTGACAAATGTAAATCTTGAGTAAAGCCTCAAAAACTAATTGAACACCCTTTTGAACTTATTTAGCTTATTCAAGTACTTACTTTGGAAAGTGTATCAACTTTAATAACAACTAAACCAATTTAAATCTGCCTGTATTTGAAATTTGAATGTAGTTAGGCGAGTCATTTACACAAATTAATCTGGAAAAATCACAAACAACACTGCCTCAAGACCTAACTTTTCATTTGCCTGTTCTAACCACCTCACTTTCTGAAGACATACTCCTAATAAATTGTACATTTAATTAGGACACTTACAGTTACCATCAGTTTACCAACTAATTTACAGATGCACATATGAGAATGAGGTTCAAGTCACGCAGAAAACTTGAATACTACGTACAGCAGTGACAGCAACTGATTTCTATTTTACACCCTTAACTTCAAGAACACTGCAAGGCCTGTACAGTCTCTGTGTTCTGGTGTATTCCCACCACCTTAAAATAGCACTGTAGTAGAAGTTATTTCCAGGACCTATCATATTGAGAGAACAGAGAAATCTTATCAACAAGCTTTTAACACTGATCTGGTTTAATAGGAAAGAAAAAATGGAGGGGGAAGGGAGCTCCTAAAAGCAAAACGACTTACATATATTTGAAAAAAGCAGTAGCACTCAACATCAAAAATATATCAAAACAAAAATACACTTTCTGATTTTACTATACATAGGAGCCATCCTATTAAACCCATTTCTCCTCTCCCATATTATTACTTTAATTTGAAAGGTCCTATGAAATAAAAATACTGTGTTCAGTTATTAGTTTAACTGCAAGTGCAGTAGATCTAAATTAAATTGGAATTACTGAGATAATTTTCATTAAAGAAACTCCCCATTCTTTAATCCAGCACAAATTTGGGTATGCTGAACCAGTCATTTAATACTGAGAGGCATGTTGAGGAATCTATTTTCATCAGAAGAAAGATGTTTCAGGAAACTGAAATTTAACACTACACTACCGTTTAAAGCCTACAGTGCAACATGAAAACCTCTTGTTCATTACGGCTCTTTCCTTGCAGGAGATCAATTTAGCAGGATCATTCACAGGATGAGTCAGAAAACTAGTGTTTAAACACAAACACGTCACTGGAGGAGATTCTAGTGAGGAGGATGAAGCAGCGATCAGCTGGAGTCATTTTTGTTTTTCACAGCAGATAGGCTCTTTCAGCAGGGAATTACTCACGGTAATAACCACATCCACAAACTCTCAAAACTGTTAAACATACGTCAATTTACCAGTGACACAGCCCAAGTTGTTGGCTGCTTTTCTTCTTCTTTCTCCAAAAGGGAGAAACCCTTTTTGAGACAAAGCTACTATTTTACTTTCCTTTGTCAAAAAATCAACAATGACAGTAATTCTTCTATTCAACTAGATGAAAAATAATTTACAATATAAATGCCACCTTCTTCTGATGTTTTCTAAAGCCTCGTTGTAGGCCCCACATGCTGCTGCAGTTCTCATGCAGTTAACTCTCTGGAACAAGTTTTTAAATATACCGTTCTGCATGACTGCCATTCTACATATATACAGTATTATCAATTATTGCCTATGCTTTTTTTCATAGCCTCTTTCTAATAGCCAAATTTAGAACTTAGAGGAATTCAGAAATAAACAATATTTCCCGCAGGAACAAGAAAAGCTATAGGTATTAAGTTTTCAAAATACAGGCACAGCTATCATACAAGTTTATCTAACACCTGACAGCAGAATCTTCAGCACAATCTCAAGAAAAATGGCTTTTCAAAGAGGAAATAATTTTGGAGGCTGTTCAACTACATGTTTCAAATAATATTTTGAATAAACATCTATCTGCTCCACACCTCAGTGAATACCCCAGATCGCGTTAACTTTAAGTACATCGCTTATACTTTAGAACAGACAGAACTCTTAGAGCTGTTAGATTTACAAAAATTAGTCTCAACTTAGATACCTAAATCTCAGTTCCCCAAAAAAGCCAAGTGAAGCATTAGTAAGCATCTTTAGCGATATCGCCTTTCAGGATGCTACACTGCGATCTTCTCAACACGACGTAAAAGAGCAGCTTCATATTTGTTACATTGCCAACTTCCCTGAAAGCAGAGGGACGGCCACCGCCTCCATGCAAATCACTCTTCGGCAGCAGGGCTCTTGTTTGTTTATTTTGCAGGGTTTACGGGAAGTCTTGACCGCCTGTCCCCAGGTCGCCGCAGTGCCAGCCCCACCGACAAGGCGAGGCAAAAGGGCTGGCCAACAACTCACCGGCTTACTGGGGTACACCTTGGAGAGGTGGGACTTCAGCTTGCCCACAGTCCACTCCAGAAAGCAGCTGATGGTCTGGTCGGTATATTTCTGGTTGGGGGCCTTGATGATGAGGGTCACCGGGTGCTCCACCACGCTCTGGTCCATGCTGCCCGCGGGCCCGCCCGGCGCTGCCCCGCTCTCCTCCTCCCCGGGCACACGACGCCGCTCGAACCTTCGGGGGGGCTCCGGGCGGGTTCAGCGGCCGGGGGTGAACTTCCCGGGGGAGCTGGGGGAGCCCATCCCCGTGCTGGCGCTCCGGGAACCGCAGCCCCGGGGGATCGCACCCTCGTCCCCCACGCCGCGATGGGAGAAGGAACAGCGCGGCACCCGGAACGCACCCACCCAAACCAAGCCCCGCCACCCACAGCACCACCTCGGCCTCCGGCCGCTGCTGCCGCGTAAAATGGAGGCCGGAAGGGGCGGCGCC